>SJYS01015495.1:130740-158002 GCA_006410695.1 Philantomba maxwellii
GAGAAATATCAATAACCTCAGATATGCAGATGATACCACCCTTATGGCAGAAAGTGAAGAGGAACTAAAAAGCCTCTTGATGAAAGTGAAAGAGGAGAGTGAAAAAGTTGGCTTAAAGCTCAACATTCAGAAAACAAAGATCATGACATCTGGTCCCATCACTTCATGGGAAATAGATGGGGAAAAAGTGGAAACAGTGTCAGACTTTATTTGGGGGGCTCCAAATTCACTGCAGATGGTGATTGCAGCCATGAGGTTAAAAGATGCTTACTCCTTGGAAGGAAAGTTATGACCAACCTAGGTAGCATATTAAAAAGCAGAGATATTACTTTGTCAACAAAGGTCCATCTAGTCAAGGCTATGGTTTTTCTAGTAGTCATGTATGGATGTGAGAGTTGGACTGTGAAGAAAGCTGAGCACCAAAGAATTGATGCTTTTTTTTGTTTGTTTGTTTGTTTTTAATTTTTACTTTATTTTACTTTAAAATACCGTAACTGTGGTGTTGGAGAAGACTCTTGTGAGTCCCTTGGACTGCAAGGAGATCCAACCAGTCCATCCTAAAGGAGACCAGTCCTGGGTGTTCATTGGAAGGACTGATGCTGAGGCTGAAACTCCAATACTTTGGCCATCTCATCTGAAGAGATGACTCATCAGAAAAGACCCTGATGCTGGGAGGGATTGGGGGCAGGAGGAGAAGTGGATGACAGAGGATGAGATGGCTGGATGGCATCGCCAATTCGATGGACATGAGTTTGGGTGAACTCCAGGAGTTGGTGATGGACAGGGAGGCCTGGCGTACTGTGATTCATGGGGTTGCAAAGAGTCACACACGACAGAGCGACTGAACTGAACTGAACTGAAGATCCTATGGAATACATTCTATTTTACATGTCTGAAAACTGAGACTCTGGATATTGTGATAATCTGGCTCCTTCAGAAGCAGTTGACAAGATGGGATAAACTGCACAAAAATTTTGTGAAAGGAAACATGTGTGAAAGAAAATATGAAAAGATCTGAAGGAGGTGGGGAGAGAAACCAGACTACAATACAAGTCTGACCCAGGATGAAGGGGAGAGGGAGAGGAGATTAAGACTGCCCATAGTCTAGGAAGTTTTGGCAATACTGTTGGGACTTCTTGAGTCAAAGTCATAGGGGACAATGGCCAGCCTGGTTTCTCACCATTCTTGGTCACTGACCTGAGTAGCTCATGGAAGGAATGGCTTCAAGCCTAACACAGTAAAGGATTTCAAAGCCAACAGCCAGTTATCCTTCCTGTGGTTTGGAGAGGTATGTTCTCATGGATGCCATAGCTAGTTAAGTGGTGAAGCTGAAACTCAGCTGACTCCAGATACCATCTCCTTTAATGTTAAGTTTACTTTTCATGTTCTTCCAATTTTGGCAATAGTCTTTTGAACATTTACGTTCAGAATTAGCAGTTCTTTGAAGATAAGCTTTGCCATTTTTCTTTTTTAACCATGAATAAATCATTTTCAATATCCTTAAGATGGTAATTTAATAATGCAATCCAACATCTATAATGAAGTTTATATGTCATCATAAATTATGATTCTTAAACTCCAAGCACTAATATCATGTACAAAAGTTTTATCATTTTACCCCAGAGTTTGGGCCAATTTTGCAGGCTTTATATAGGGAATAAAATCAATCATGTCTCAAAACCATGTGCCTTTCTAAACCAAATCTGCAGATATTCCTACTGGATTCTTAGAACATTCATGAAATGTTAGGATGCAGTCCTAACATTTAGATGTAGTCCTAACATGTAGATGTGGGGGATGACAAACTTATTTTTTCCAGGCCCTTTTCTGACTCACTCATCAATACCTCTTATCCTACAGCTTGTTCAACTAGGTCATCCCCTTAAAAGATTGGTAAATCAGTTCACTATGACAAACCTAGACAGAGACATCACTTTGCCAACAAAGGTCCATATAGTCAAAGCTATGATTTTTCCAGTAGTCATGTATGGATGTGAGAGTTGGACAATAAAGAAGGATAAGTGCTGAAAAATTGCTTTCAAACTTTGGAAGACTCTTAAGTCTTCCAAGAGTCCAAGAGTCCCTTGGACTGCAAGGAGNTTCACAGCATCATCTTTTAGGATTTGATATAGCTCAGCTGGAATTCCATCACCTCCACTAGCTTTGTTCGTAGTGATGTTTCCTGAGGCTCACTTGACTTCACACTCCAGGACGTCTAGTTGTAGGAGAGTGATCACACCATCATGGTTATCTGGTCATTAAGATCTTTTTTGTATAGTTCTTCTTTGTATTCTTGCCACCTCTTCTTAATATCTTCAGCTTCTTTTAGGTCCATATTTATTTCTGGTTTCATACAATAGTGGTCAGAAAAAGATACTTGATATAATTTCAGTCTTTTTAAATTTATTGAGCCTTGTTTTGTGGTCTCATATTATGTGTCCTAGAAAATGTTCCTTGTGCACTTGAGAAGAATGTGTATTTTGCTGCTGATAAATGAGATGTTTCATATTTGTTTGTTAGAATATTTGGTCTGTTGTTGTTGTTTAGTTGCCAAGTCATGTCCGACTCTTTGCAGCCCCACAGACTGCAGTGCACCAGGCCTCCCTGTCCCCCACCATCTCCCAGAGTTTGCCAAAGTTCATGTACATGGCATCAATGATGCCATTTAACCATCTCNTGAGAAGAATGTGTATTTTGCTGCTGATAAATGAGATGTTTCATATTTGTTTGTTAGAATATTTGGTCTGTTGTTGTTGTTTAGTTGCCAAGTCATGTCCGACTCTTTGCAGCCCCACAGACTGCAGTGCACCAGGCCTCCCTGTCCCCCACCATCTCCCAGAGTTTGCCAAAGTTCATGTACATGGCATCAATGATGCCATTTAACCATCTCATCTTCTGTCATCCTCTTCTCCTTCTGCCTTCAGTCTTTCTCAGCATCAGGGTCTTTTCCAGTGAGTCAGCTATTCACATCAGGTGGCCAAAGTTTTGATGCTTCAGCTTCAGCATCAGTCCTTCCAATGAATATTCAGGGTTGATTTCCTTTAAGATTGACTCGTTTGATCTCCTTGCTGTCCAAGGGACTCTCAAGAGTCTTCTCCAGCACCAGAATTTGAAAGCCTCTCTTCTTTTGGCCTGTGGTATTGTTCAAATCTGTTTCATTATTGATTCTCTGGGTGTTCAGTCCAGTTGTTGAGAGTGGGATTTTACCGTTCCCAACTATTATTGCATTGATATTTATTTCTTCTTTTAGTTGTTAATATGTGCTTTGCAGATTTAGATGCTGTCAGTTGCATAAATATTTACCATTGTTAAATCTTCTCAATAACTTGGCCCCTTTACCATTATATAATGCCCTTCTTTTTCTCTTGTGACCACTTTTAATTTCTAATGTTTTCAAAAACTTGGTTTCCTGCAATTAAAGATTTCCTGAGAATGCCAAGATATTTATGTATTTGAAACCTGAAGAGTCTCTCACTAAGTGTTTCTGTTACCCATGAAGGTTTACAAAGAAGATCTACCTCAGCTAAAGCAACAAAGTAAAGAGAAAAACCATGCAGTGCCCTTCCTCAAGCGAGAAAAGGCTCCTGAGGACAGCCTGAAACTCCAGTTCATACACGGGTAGGTGACGTGGCCCCATCCTTATCAGCTTGTCCTCCTTTGCAGTGCTGCCCCGCTTCAGGCTGGCTCTCCTCTCCACCTTGCACTTACTTGTGGTTAATATTTTACCCATGACTCTCTGTCCAGCTTTCTCAGTGTTCTGTGTCCATCTCAGTGTGTGTGTCTAGATTTTTCGTGCTTCATGTCCTTTCGTGATACATGTGTTACTGTCATTCCTTGTTATTTCATTTCATTCTCTCCATCTCTGCTTCCTTCATTCCATAACTCCTGCTCTGTTCAGCTGGCTTTCCCAGGACAACCTTTCTTTTGAAATACTTTTGTTCATATATGTCCTAAATAATTTTGAATTTTGAAAATCATGTGCAACTTTCCACACTTTAAGTTGACATTGAAGATTTTTCAACCTAAGCTTAAATGCTTGTGAAAAGAGTATGATATCTAGTGTTTTATAAATACTCAAATTATTTATGGCTCACATTACAAATGGCTCCAATGGAAACTAAATGTCATAGACATTTGATTTCCATCATTATCAGTTTAAAAAATACATGAACCCATATTTCTGTTCTACTTCCCCCACAGAATTTTACCCTAATGTATTATTTTTATGCTGGTAAGTATTTTATTGATCACCATGTCTTAACTTCAACAAGGAAAAAACATATCTATTAGTTCAAATTAAATTTAATTTCCTGTGACCATAACTCTCTAACTCTATGCTCTCCGATACAGTATCTGCTTGTAGCCAATGAACACATGAAATGTGACTGCTCTGAATTAAGATGTGCTGTATATAGAAAATTAACACCAGATTTTGAAGACTTAATGTAAAAAAAGTATACACATCGTTAAAATGTTTTATATTGATTATAGGTGGACATGATAATATTTTAGACATATTGGGTTAAATATTCTTAAGATAAATTTCATCTGTTCCTTTTCATTTTCTAATGTGACAATTATACCTTTTTAAATTACCTATGTGATTTACATAATATTTCTATTGGACAGTGCTGTTCTTAGCATTAACACATGTTTTTCTGGATTTAATTATTATAACTATTAATAGCTGACCAAATCAACATAAAGATAGTATAAATTCTGATAAACAGTTATTAAACATAAAAATTTTATTGGAAAGAATATTTCTTAAGATAGAATTTTTTCAATGAGTTCAGATATATGTACATATATATTTCTTATTGCTAAACAGTAACGCAATTTAGCATTTTATCTATTCCAATTTTGCACTTTTAATGTAAGCACTAAGAAAACTTACTCATATCTACTTATTTAAGTAGATGAGAATAGAGGCAGTTTTATCACAGCCATAGTAATCAATTCTTTAAATTCCTCTGGAGTTACAGGCCAAAACTATAGATTGTGATTTTGATATATCACACAAAAATATAATTTGATGATCCATCAGCTGACAATTCAGTTAAATCACTCTTCAATTTTCTTAAAAGCAAAAAATTGTTTTGGTGTCCCTGGAAGGTTCAACATTGGAAGGTAGCACACCATAGTAAGATTCCAGATGAGTGAGAGGATTGACTTCCTAAACTGGGAGGAAGGCAGTTAGGAAACGGGAAGTGGAAAAGGAAAACCTGCCCCTCATCACAGGTGTGTTCTCCAACTGGTCAGTTTTAAGAGAAAGCCGAGGATCTGGCAGTAAATTCTGTTAAAATTACCAGTGTCCATTTGCCCCTTTGAAAGTCATCACTTGCCTTCAGAGATCTCATTCCCTCACTAAAGATCGCTGTCACAGGCAACTGTGGAGACACCTGGGTTCTACTTGTCCGTGACCTTGTTAGCATGTTAACTTTATCTTCTCACAACTTCTGCTCTGTACATTCACTGCTTATCCAACTACTGTGTGTTTCTTGGGCCTGTGCTTCAGTTACAGAGGCTACGATTGTAGAAACAATCTGTTCTACACACAAGCTGGAGAAGTGGTCTATCACATTGCTGCGGTTGCTGTCGTGTACAACAGGCAGCAGCACTCGCAGAGGCTGTACCTGGGACATGACGATGACATCCTCAGCCTGACCATTCATCCAGTGAAGGACTACGTGGCCACTGGGCAGGTGTGTGTCTCCCCCGTAAGACGCGGATTTAGCCGAAGAGAGAGGATTTAATTTTGAACTCAGTTTACATAGAAGAAACTCGAGAAACACTTGGTAGAAATAGACCTGAGGTAGGAAGTTGACGGTGCAGTGAATGCTGGGTCATTTCATAATGGTGGGGAAAATCAACAATGCATATTGGAGTTCAATCCCTGGGTTGGGAAGGTCCCCTTGAGAAAGACATGGCAACCCACGCCAGTCCTCTTGCCTGGAGAATCCCATGGACAGAGGAGCCTGGCAGGCTATTGTCCATAGGGTTGCAAAGAGTCGGACGTGACTGAAGCGACTTAGCACAGCACAGGAAGTTGAAGGTGCAGTGAATACGGATCATTTCACGATGGTGGGAAAATCAACCAATACGTACCAGAACTTTTGGGAAGCCTTTGAGGGATTCTTATTCTGACATGATGAAATCTGTGAACAGGATTAAGTGAAACTAAAATAATGTAAGTTCCATGAAGTCTCACTATATTTACCTCCTTACTCAGAACTCAGTATATCCTAGGTACTCAAAACTGTTTACTGAACAAACCATATTTTAATACCAGTGTAACATCTAGTGTCTAGTTATTGTTATAGCACTTAAAGTTGTATTAATTTGGGCTCATTCATTATTTTATATTTTAGCCTTCAAAACACTAAATTTTATCTGAACCATCTTGGAATGCCTAAACTTTGGATTGAGTCTATAAGTGAAAAGCTGCTCAAAACAGAGCTCTGTGTTCAATTCAGCAAACAAAGAATCTGTTAAACTCAAATCTTGCTGGTAAAGCAATAGTATTGTCAACAGTATTTTCAGTATTGTGCTCTTTTCTACCAATGTTTAAATTGCATTTTTGTTTGGTTTTATCATGAGCTTTTAACTGTAGGAAATNTCAAAACAGAGCTCTGTGTTCAATTCAGCAAACAAAGAATCTGTTAAACTCAAATCTTGCTGGTAAAGCAATAGTATTGTCAACAGTATTTTCAGTATTGTGCTCTTTTCTACCAATGTTTAAATTGCATTTTTGTTTGGTTTTATCATGAGCTTTTAACTGTAGGAAATACTCCACCTGATCCTCAACATTAGAGTGGCAAATTCCAAGAAAAACTACTGGTATGAAGAGACCTGGGTTTGATTCCTGGGTTGGGAAGATCTCCTGGGGAAAGACAGCTACCCACTCCAGTATTCTGACCTGGAGAATGCCATGGACTATATAGTCCATGGGGTCGCAAAGAGTCAGAGACAACTGAGTGACTCTCCCTTTCCGTTTCACTTTCATGAGGGTCAGAGATTAACATGAGACAACAAACTATTTCTGAGACTTGACAGGAGGCAGAAGTCTTTCAACAGGGTTTATAGCCTGATGTTCATAGCCATGGATGAAACTGAGGTATGTAGAGAGTCAGCCCCCAGAAATGTGCATTTGGTGGGGAAAGAGTTCATAGCTCTTATATTATTTGTAAAAGGATTACAGTCCTCCAGAAGGAAAGAGCCGTTAATTTAAACATGATTTGCTTCTCTTCCAACTGTAAANAGCCCCCAGAAATGTGCATTTGGTGGGGAAAGAGTTCATAGCTCTTATATTATTTGTAAAAGGATTACAGTCCTCCAGAAGGAAAGAGCCGTTAATTTAAACATGATTTGCTTCTCTTCCAACTGTAAATTAGATCATCTATTCTATCTTAGCTGACATTAAATTTTGTAAGTAATTGATCACTGCTTTGCCTTTTCACTCTTTCCTGCTCCCTCCCCCTTTTTTGTCTTTCTTAGAAACAAATGATGCTTGATTCGTGGGTATTTAACATCCTTCCTTTGAAAGAAAAACCAGAGATTGGTTCTTTACCTAAACCCCTGAGGATCCACCACACTTTACACTGTAACTGGTGGGGAACAGACCAGTATGCCAGTACCCTCTTCTTGGGTAATTGGGCCTCCACAGGCCAGTGTGAGAGTTGGGTGGACTCTGCTGAGTTACATGCATGACTTCATGTCCCATTTTTCCTTTTAGAGTCATCATACCCAACAAGGATTTTATCCCCCCTGTGTATTATAAGTGGTGGCTTCCCTTGTAGCTCACTTGGTAAAGAATCTGCCTGCAATGCAGGAGACCCAGGTTCAATTCCTGGGTTGGGAAGATCCCCTGGAGAAGGAAATGGCAACCCACTCCAGTATTCTTGCCTGGAGAATCCTATGGACAGAAGAACCTAGAGGGCTATAGTCCATGGGGTCGCAAGAATTGGACAAAACTTAGCGACTAAACCACCACCACCATTATAAGTGAGGAAAACCAATTTAGTGGTACAGTTTTATCTGTTATTGTGAATTGGTGTGATAGAAGCTTGTGTCCCCTTGAGGAGAAGCCACTTAATGACAGAGTTAAGCCTTGAAACTTTCACTTCCCAGGGGTAAAAGTAGGGCCAGGCCTCCTTGAGGTGGGGAAATAATTGGGGCAAGTAAAAGAGCTCTTAGGATAGACAAATGTCATAAAAACGAACAGCTGTGTTTTTTGATTAAGGAGTGGAATCATGTATAGAGTTGAGAAGGTGGGAAGGGAAGGATAGAACTAACTGACAGAACAAAGTCCAGAAGACATTTGAACTAGAGTCTTAACTGTCCCTTAACTGGGAGCCATACACCAGGTCAGGCTCTGCTGGGACCCATCAAGACATTTAGACTCTTGGTTCCTCAGCTTCCTCTTCTGAGAAGCAGTAGAGTCGGATCAGACTATTTCCCAGGGTCCTCCTGCTCTCCACATAGGTGGGGTTTGATTTCTGAGCAGCACTTGACTCTAAGGAACAAAATCACTTTTATTATAATTTATAAGTTGTTAATAACACTCATCCTTTTATTTAAGGTTGGAAGAGATGCAGCTGTTCATGTCTGGGACACGCAGACCCTAAAATGTTTGTCACTGTTGAAAGGACAACATCAGAGAGGAGTGTGTGCCCTCGATTTCTCAGGTGAGCACCCGTTTGGCGCCAGAGTCACTGACAGGTGGTTCCACATTTACTTTGGGTTTTTGGATCCTTTTATTTGGTTTAGTCCTGCTTGTAAGGAGGTGAGCGCTTTGTGCATCAGCTGCCCAGTCTTAGACTGGAAATCGGATATGTGAAGACTTCACTAAACGTGGCCTGTAGACCACCCCTCCTTTCCTCCTCTTCGTTTCCTCTCTAAGTCATTACCCAGAGCTCACACTGTGTTCAGCATTTGCTTGAGAGACTTGAAATCCAGAGCAGCTGTTGCCATTGAAAGCCGTCATTGCAAATGTCTGGCAGTGACTCAGGGCATCAATTTCATCTCTTTAAATAAATGGAAAGACAGCACTTGTGATTTCAAATATAAAGGACTAGAGGGGGGGCTGCAAATTCTCTGCAAAAGGCCACTTTACAACACTGGTGTTTTGAAAGTCAGATTTCATATTGAAAAAAATAGAACTGATGTTTCCATCTCTGTAATTTAAAATTTGAAGACAGTGATGTTAATATACTAACCAATGAATATAATTTTCTTCAGAGTAAGGCTATTTCTTTATGGTGGAATTGAAAAATGAGGGTGAAAACACAAAAGTTGTTTTTACCTAGAAATTTTTAATAGTCCCAATTGTAGATATTAGATCTGTAGGAAAAATTTCTTTCTACAGAAAACTGATTGTGTAATTTCTTTTTTTATAAATTCCACTCAAATATGTGCAATATGTATAGTATTGGTTGTTAAATTCCACTTTACAGCTCCAGTCTCTCTCTTACATGCCTCCCTCTCTGCTTTCCTCCCTCAAGCTGGACTTCCTCTCATCTGTGCCATGGTGGTTATGCTGGTCTCTCATCCCATCCCCACTTCCTCCAGCCCCTCCTGCCCCCTTCTGGAATCCTGTGGAAGTGCAGTAGCATGTCTGCTCCATGGACTCTGCTTGGCTGACTGACTCTAGGCTGAGCCCTTATTGAACTTTCATGGCCTTCTGTGATCTGGCCTTGGCCTTCACTTGCAGTGTTTTCATCCACCAGACCAGTCATGCTCCTTGACACCCACCTATCTGGAGAGCCTAAATGTACTCCTGCCCTTCTTTTTGCCTGTGGTCCTTTGCTTATGCTATTGTCATGTGTCTTGTTTAACCATCCTTTAAGACCAAGCTGAAGGTTTTATACTCCAGCCTTCCAGGGAGAAATGCCCTGTCCCTTTGCATTGCTTAACCCATTTGTTGTTATTGGTCTTAGGGTACCTGTTAGAGTCCATGGGGTACCGTAGTTATTTGTGTTAGCATCTCCTGTGGCCCCCTCAGAATGTAAATGACTCATCTAGCCCATCTCTCTGCTCCCCACTGAGCATGTTATAGTGCTGTGTACACCGGGGCTGCTCCACAAATGTGAATGAATGGAGTTNGTCTCTCACTAAGTGTTTCTGTTACCCATGAAGGTTTACAAAGAAGATCTACCTCAGCTAAAGCAACAAAGTAAAGAGAAAAACCATGCAGTGCCCTTCCTCAAGCGAGAAAAGGCTCCTGAGGACAGCCTGAAACTCCAGTTCATACACGGGTAGGTGACGTGGCCCCATCCTTATCAGCTTGTCCTCCTTTGCAGTGCTGCCCCGCTTCAGGCTGGCTCTCCTCTCCACCTTGCACTTACTTGTGGTTAATATTTTACCCATGACTCTCTGTCCAGCTTTCTCAGTGTTCTGTGTCCATCTCAGTGTGTGTGTCTAGATTTTTCGTGCTTCATGTCCTTTCGTGATACATGTGTTACTGTCATTCCTTGTTATTTCATTTCATTCTCTCCATCTCTGCTTCCTTCATTCCATAACTCCTGCTCTGTTCAGCTGGCTTTCCCAGGACAACCTTTCTTTTGAAATACTTTTGTTCATATATGTCCTAAATAATTTTGAATTTTGAAAATCATGTGCAACTTTCCACACTTTAAGTTGACATTGAAGATTTTTCAACCTAAGCTTAAATGCTTGTGAAAAGAGTATGATATCTAGTGTTTTATAAATACTCAAATTATTTATGGCTCACATTACAAATGGCTCCAATGGAAACTAAATGTCATAGACATTTGATTTCCATCATTATCAGTTTAAAAAATACATGAACCCATATTTCTGTTCTACTTCCCCCACAGAATTTTACCCTAATGTATTATTTTTATGCTGGTAAGTATTTTATTGATCACCATGTCTTAACTTCAACAAGGAAAAAACATATCTATTAGTTCAAATTAAATTTAATTTCCTGTGACCATAACTCTCTAACTCTATGCTCTCCGATACAGTATCTGCTTGTAGCCAATGAACACATGAAATGTGACTGCTCTGAATTAAGATGTGCTGTATATAGAAAATTAACACCAGATTTTGAAGACTTAATGTAAAAAAAGTATACACATCGTTAAAATGTTTTATATTGATTATAGGTGGACATGATAATATTTTAGACATATTGGGTTAAATATTCTTAAGATAAATTTCATCTGTTCCTTTTCATTTTCTAATGTGACAATTATACCTTTTTAAATTACCTATGTGATTTACATAATATTTCTATTGGACAGTGCTGTTCTTAGCATTAACACATGTTTTTCTGGATTTAATTATTATAACTATTAATAGCTGACCAAATCAACATAAAGATAGTATAAATTCTGATAAACAGTTATTAAACATAAAAATTTTATTGGAAAGAATATTTCTTAAGATAGAATTTTTTCAATGAGTTCAGATATATGTACATATATATTTCTTATTGCTAAACAGTAACGCAATTTAGCATTTTATCTATTCCAATTTTGCACTTTTAATGTAAGCACTAAGAAAACTTACTCATATCTACTTATTTAAGTAGATGAGAATAGAGGCAGTTTTATCACAGCCATAGTAATCAATTCTTTAAATTCCTCTGGAGTTACAGGCCAAAACTATAGATTGTGATTTTGATATATCACACAAAAATATAATTTGATGATCCATCAGCTGACAATTCAGTTAAATCACTCTTCAATTTTCTTAAAAGCAAAAAATTGTTTTGGTGTCCCTGGAAGGTTCAACATTGGAAGGTAGCACACCATAGTAAGATTCCAGATGAGTGAGAGGATTGACTTCCTAAACTGGGAGGAAGGCAGTTAGGAAACGGGAAGTGGAAAAGGAAAACCTGCCCCTCATCACAGGTGTGTTCTCCAACTGGTCAGTTTTAAGAGAAAGCCGAGGATCTGGCAGTAAATTCTGTTAAAATTACCAGTGTCCATTTGCCCCTTTGAAAGTCATCACTTGCCTTCAGAGATCTCATTCCCTCACTAAAGATCGCTGTCACAGGCAACTGTGGAGACACCTGGGTTCTACTTGTCCGTGACCTTGTTAGCATGTTAACTTTATCTTCTCACAACTTCTGCTCTGTACATTCACTGCTTATCCAACTACTGTGTGTTTCTTGGGCCTGTGCTTCAGTTACAGAGGCTACGATTGTAGAAACAATCTGTTCTACACACAAGCTGGAGAAGTGGTCTATCACATTGCTGCGGTTGCTGTCGTGTACAACAGGCAGCAGCACTCGCAGAGGCTGTACCTGGGACATGACGATGACATCCTCAGCCTGACCATTCATCCAGTGAAGGACTACGTGGCCACTGGGCAGGTGTGTGTCTCCCCCGTAAGACGCGGATTTAGCCGAAGAGAGAGGATTTAATTTTGAACTCAGTTTACATAGAAGAAACTCGAGAAACACTTGGTAGAAATAGACCTGAGGTAGGAAGTTGACGGTGCAGTGAATGCTGGGTCATTTCATAATGGTGGGGAAAATCAACAATGCATACTGGAGTTCGATCCCTGGGTTGGGAAGGTCCCCTTGAGAAGGACATGGCAACCCACGCCAGTCCTCTTGCCTGGAGAATCCCATGGACAGAGGAGCCTGGCAGGCTATTGTCCATAGGGTTGCAAAGAGTCGGACGTGACTGAAGCGACTTAGCACAGCACAGGAAGTTGAAGGTGCAGTGAATACGGATCATTTCACGATGGTGGGAAAATCAACCAATACGTACCAGAACTTTTGGGAAGCCTTTGAGGGATTCTTATTCTGACATGATGAAATCTGTGAACAGGATTAAGTGAAACTAAAATAATGTAAGTTCCATGAAGTCTCACTATATTTACCTCCTTACTCAGAACTCAGTATATCCTAGGTACTCAAAACTGTTTACTGAACAAACCATATTTTAATACCAGTGTAACATCTAGTGTCTAGTTATTGTTATAGCACTTAAAGTTGTATTAATTTGGGCTCATTCATTATTTTATATTTTAGCCTTCAAAACACTAAATTTTATCTGAACCATCTTGGAATGCCTAAACTTTGGATTGAGTCTATAAGTGAAAAGCTGCTCAAAACAGAGCTCTGTGTTCAATTCAGCAAACAAAGAATCTGTTAAACTCAAATCTTGCTGGTAAAGCAATAGTATTGTCAACAGTATTTTCAGTATTGTGCTCTTTTCTACCAATGTTTAAATTGCATTTTTGTTTGGTTTTATCATGAGCTTTTAACTGTAGGAAATACTCCACCTGATCCTCAACATTAGAGTGGCAAATTCCAAGAAAAACTACTGGTATGAAGAGACCTGGGTTTGATTCCTGGGTTGGGAAGATCTCCTGGGGAAAGACAGCTACCCACTCCAGTATTCTGACCTGGAGAATGCCATGGACTATATAGTCCATGGGGTCGCAAAGAGTCAGAGACAACTGAGTGACTCTCCCTTTCCGTTTCACTTTCATGAGGGTCAGAGATTAACATGAGACAACAAACTATTTCTGAGACTTGACAGGAGGCAGAAGTCTTTCAACAGGGTTTATAGCCTGATGTTCATAGCCATGGATGAAACTGAGGTATGTAGAGAGTCAGCCCCCAGAAATGTGCATTTGGTGGGGAAAGAGTTCATAGCTCTTATATTATTTGTAAAAGGATTACAGTCCTCCAGAAGGAAAGAGCCGTTAATTTAAACATGATTTGCTTCTCTTCCAACTGTAAATTAGATCATCTATTCTATCTTAGCTGACATTAAATTTTGTAAGTAATTGATCACTGCTTTGCCTTTTCACTCTTTCCTGCTCCCTCCCCCTTTTTTGTCTTTCTTAGAAACAAATGATGCTTGATTCGTGGGTATTTAACATCCTTCCTTTGAAAGAAAAACCAGAGATTGGTTCTTTACCTAAACCCCTGAGGATCCACCACACTTTACACTGTAACTGGTGGGGAACAGACCAGTATGCCAGTACCCTCTTCTTGGGTAATTGGGCCTCCACAGGCCAGTGTGAGAGTTGGGTGGACTCTGCTGAGTTACATGCATGACTTCATGTCCCATTTTTCCTTTTAGAGTCATCATACCCAACAAGGATTTTATCCCCCCTGTGTATTATAAGTGTGGTGGCTTCCCTTGTAGCTCACTTGGTAAAGAATCTGCCTGCAATGCAGGAGACCCAGGTTCAATTCCTGGGTTGGGAAGATCCCCTGGAGAAGGAAATGGCAACCCACTCCAGTATTCTTGCCTGGAGAATCCTATGGACAGAAGAACCTAGAGGGCTATAGTCCATGGGGTCGCAAGAATTGGACAAAACTTAGCGACTAAACCACCACCACCATTATAAGTGAGGAAAACCAATTTAGTGGTACAGTTTTATCTGTTATTGTGAATTGGTGTGATAGAAGCTTGTGTCCCCTTGAGGAGAAGCCACTTAATGACAGAGTTAAGCCTTGAAACTTTCACTTCCCAGGGGTAAAAGTAGGGCCAGGCCTCCTTGAGGTGGGGAAATAATTGGGGCAAGTAAAAGAGCTCTTAGGATAGACAAATGTCATAAAAACGAACAGCTGTGTTTTTTGATTAAGGAGTGGAATCATGTATAGAGTTGAGAAGGTGGGAAGGGAAGGATAGAACTAACTGACAGAACAAAGTCCAGAAGACATTTGAACTAGAGTCTTAACTGTCCCTTAACTGGGAGCCATACACCAGGTCAGGCTCTGCTGGGACCCATCAAGACATTTAGACTCTTGGTTCCTCAGCTTCCTCTTCTGAGAAGCAGTGGAGTCGGATCAGACTATTTCCCAGGGTCCTCCTGCTCTCCACATAGGTGGGGTTTGATTTCTGAGCAGCACTTGACTCTAAGGAACAAAATCACTTTTATTATAATTTATAAGTTGTTAATAACACTCATCCTTTTATTTAAGGTTGGAAGAGATGCAGCTGTTCATGTCTGGGACACGCAGACCCTAAAATGTTTGTCACTGTTGAAAGGACAACATCAGAGAGGAGTGTGTGCCCTCGATTTCTCAGGTGAGCACCCGTTTGGCGCCAGAGTCACTGACAGGTGGTTCCACATTTACTTTGGGCTTTTGGATCCTTTTATTTGGTTTAGTCCTGCTTGTAAGGAGGTGAGCGCTTTGTGCGTCAGCTGCCCAGTCTTAGACTGGAAATCGGATATGTGAAGACTTCACTAAACGTGGCCTGTAGACCACCCCTCCTTTCCTCCTCTTCGTTTCCTCTCTAAGTCATTACCCAGAGCTCACACTGTGTTCAGCATTTGCTTGAGAGACTTGAAATCCAGAGCAGCTGTTGCCATTGAAAGCCGTCATTGCAAATGTCTGGCAGTGACTCAGGGCATCAATTTCATCTCTTTAAATAAATGGAAAGACAGCACTTGTGATTTCAAATATAAAGGACTAGAGGGGGGGCTGCAAATTCTCTGCAAAAGGCCACTTTACAACACTGGTGTTTTGAAAGTCAGATTTCATATTGAAAAAAATAGAACTGATGTTTCCATCTCTGTAATTTAAAATTTGAAGACAGTGATGTTAATATACTAACCAATGAATATAATTTTCTTCAGAGTAAGGCTATTTCTTTATGGTGGAATTGAAAAATGAGGGTGAAAACACAAAAGTTGTTTTTACCTAGAAATTTTTAATAGTCCCAATTGTAGATATTAGATCTGTAGGAAAAATTTCTTTCTACAGAAAACTGATTGTGTAATTTCTTTTTTTATAAATTCCACTCAAATATGTGCAATATGTATAGTATTGGTTGTTAAATTCCACTTTACAGCTCCAGTCTCTCTCTTACATGCCTCCCTCTCTGCTTTCCTCCCTCAAGCTGGACTTCCTCTCATCTGTGCCATGGTGGTTATGCTGGTCTCTCATCCCATCCCCACTTCCTCCAGCCCCTCCTGCCCCCTTCTGGAATCCTGTGGAAGTGCAGTAGCATGTCTGCTCCATGGACTCTGCTTGGCTGACTGACTCTAGGCTGAGCCCTTATTGAACTTTCATGGCCTTCTGTGATCTGGCCTTGGCCTTCACTTGCAGTGTTTTCATCCACCAGACCAGTCATGCTCCTTGACGCCCACCTATCTGGAGAGCCTAAATGTACTCCTGCCCTTCTTTTTGCCTGTGGTCCTTTGCTTATGCTATTGTCATGTGTCTTGTTTAACCATCCTTTAAGACCAAGCTGAAGGTTTTATACTCCAGCCTTCCAGGGAGAAATGCCCTGTCCCTTTGCATTGCTTAACCCATTTGTTGTTATTGGTCTTAGGGTACCTGTTAGAGTCCATGGGGTACCGTAGTTATTTGTGTTAGCATCTCCTGTGGCCCCCTCAGAATGTAAATGACTCATCTAGCCCATCTCTCTGCTCCCCACTGAGCATGTTATAGTGCTGTGTACACCGGGGCTGCTCCACAAATGTGAATGAATGGAGTTTTGCTTTATGAGCTCTGTCTTGCCTTTCACTACTGCTACTAGAACTTTACATGTAAACCATCTTTGGATGAAAATTATCTTTATTCTCTGACCAATCACACAGTACAGGTTTGTGTGGATGTCATATGCACCTTCTTATATGCTCTAAACTACTATACAAGTAGTTTATCCCAGGCCTCTCAGATCGTTGCCTAGGATAGAGAAACCAGATACTCTAAGAAGAGGCTGAGAAGCGGATTCTGTCCCTGCTTCTAATTCTATTTTAGGCAAATTAAGAAATGCTCAGATAAATATTTTCTGCATAAAAAGATATTACCGTTTTAACGATACACTCTCTATTCACCAGATAACAGTCACTAGGGAAGAGCCCATTTATGCAGCAAATGTGTTATTTTTGATTGTGAAAAATCACATTTTTTTGTCTCAGAATTTAAATGCCATGTTAATTTTATAAATGGCACCAAAAAAGCTAGGTGATGGTTTGAGAAAGCACTACAAATAAGGACTATTGGGGAAGCGGGGAAGTATCTATTGTGTTTGATCCATCACCGTGGATGGTTCCATGAAGATGAACTGTGGTTGGTTGATCTTGGTGGTTTCTGTGGCCCTTCTGAAGGTGTGAGCTGAGCCTCTTCAGTTTAATTTATATTCATAGTCATACCTTGTGTTATGATACAGCTTTAGTCTTAAACAGACACCTGCACAGCTTTACAGGTAATGAAGATCCAGAGAGTCTGATGGTATGGCTGAGATCCAGAGCAAGGATCCAGGGCTCCTGGATCTCAGTCCTGTAAAAAAGTCGCCAGGCCTGAGGCCACTGGGTGGCAGGAGCTGTGCCGTCGCTCTCCCTGCTCATCCTCCTGCCCTTTCCTGCCCCTGCCCTCCACCTGGGCTGGAGTGAATTTTTAGCAGGAGACTCACTCAGCGTGATCCCTTACTTCCTCACTCCCGCTAACCAAGGGTCAGGGTTCCGGCCACCCCCATTCTCCAGGGTAAATGTGTCTTGGGCATGGTAGTGCATAGAGGCTGCCACATGGGACGACCCCTCACCTCTGTGAAAAGAGACCCCTATGCTAGAATAGCCTTGAACCAAACACTTTTGTGAACTGCAGCAGGAGCAACTATGCCTTTCCTTTTGGATACTTACAGGAAACTGAGGAGTTTAAGTCAATATGATGAGAGAGAAGTTTTACATTTCCCAGTTTAACCATGTAAACAGGGTGCCCACATTGGATATTATCTAGCCAGGGGCCTATCTGTGTGCCTCTGTGTACCCCCACCCGCTCCTGTCTCTTATAAGTTGGCTCATTTGGGGGATGTTGTGGAGACCTACTGATGATAGAAATTCTCCTGGAAATACAAAGCAGGCACATTGTATGACAACTAGACAACAGATAAGCAGTTATAACTAGGAATGTGGATTAATCTATTCTTGCCCCACTTCCAAAGCAAACAAAAAGAAGACATTTTTAATCAAACATGTCCAACAACATAACCCATACCTGTAAATTATGTTAACAAGAAGGAATGAATTTATATTGTGTCAGTTAATTGAGCAACTCTTTAACCTGTGGATTTATTATCACTGTCTAGGGGAAAATGGAGGTCTTTGTTTCTGTGCTTGCAGTAAGGAAAGTGCTTCCACATGAATGGAAAACCAATTAGAAAGAGAAAAGTTTAGCCACATACATATTTTCTACCCTAAATATCATCCTCATATTTTTAAAAACCTTCATTGCATCATAGTAATATCCACAAGGGCACATCTGAGGTTGCTTGATTTCATTGTGCTTCAGTTCCAAAAACCTATGCATTTTTTATGAGTTCTGAATATAGGACCAACTTGTAATTGCCTGAATAAAATATTTCTCTTTCTAATTTGCCCTTTACTGTTGACATTAAGTGCCTTAGAATTATTTCTGGACTATGTCACAAAATATCCATAATTAATACATACTGTGACTAGAAAGATTTGAAAGGACATTTCCATATGTTTGGAAGTCAGAAACTCCAGCTAAATGGTCAAGGAACAATGGATTTTTCAAAGCTAAAGTCAAGCCTCTGTGAGGGGAAATAAAAACTGGGAAGAAATCTGCTTGCCTGGTGATTCAGATAGTAAAGAATCTACCTACAATGTGGGAGACCTCGGTTCTATCTCTGGATTGGGAAGACTCCCTGGAGCAGGGCATGGCAACCCACTCCAGTATTCTTGGCTGGAGAATCCCCATGCACAGAGGAGCCTCTCAGGCTACCGTCAATGGGGTCGCAAAGAGTCGGACACAACTGAGCAACTAAGCACAGCACAGTTATATTTCAAAACTGTGTGATAACTGTGAAGACAAGCGGATGGGGCCTCATAGAAGTTCTAATAAAAAGAAACAAAAAGCAAAAAACAACTTACTCTAAGGCCTTTTTCAAAAGATGTAAAAAAAATAAAAGACTATCACTTAAACATGTGAACATTTGCATTAAGAAGGATATCTAATATAGCTACCCAGGTTACAAAAGAAAACAAAATATAGGATTTAAAAATGCAAAAAAAAAAAAAAAAAGTGGGAGAGACTCTGAATATCTGTGCAGTGTTTTTGATTTAAAATTTTATGTAACAGAACATTCCCTCCATATCATCCATGGAGACATTCCATTTTTATCTCCCTCATCCTCCTCATGTCACCAGTATCATCAAAATTCATTGAAAAACATCTCAGTATGAGGATCATGTTGGAAATGTGATGCAAGTACTACAAGTACGTCTTAAGAGCTTACAATCTAAAAAGGGAACGAGAACTCTCCAATCAAAATAAAATCACCAAATACAGAGACATGCTAAAATAGAAACATAGCCAGGCCACACCAAGAGATACTAGGAAAAGTCTTGCTGGTAGTTCTGAACAAGAAGTCATCACCAGTCCCTTCTTCCAAATGCATGAAAAGAGACCAGGCACGATTTAAATCCTGGTAACATTTAAGCGTGAGGACATACTCATTATGATTCAGAAGACACATGTGTTTATAGTAGTCACTTCGTGGTGATTTAGGCCTTTAGCAAAGTGTTAAATGTCTTCACCTAATACTATAGTCTAGGAGCTTGAAAGAGTTCATGTAACTTCCACATCCTTGTCTCATACTTAGAAGCAGTAGAGGATTGGGAGGGATTTGGTTTGTTAAGCCAGGCTCTTCCTTTTTCTTACTTTCCTTTTTCCTCTAGAAAAGGAGCAGACTACTGTTGCTAGTTGGTTGGAGGTTGGTCTCTGGATCAAGTACGGTCACTCAGGGGTTGGACATGAGTTAACCAGCATTTGGGGAGCGTTACTAGCTATAGCAAATATGGATGCAGAAGACCCAGTTAAATTTGAATTTTAGACAAGCAATGCATAATTTCTTAGTACGTCTGTACGAAGAAATTATCCATTGCTTATATGAAATCCCAATTTGACTAGGGCTCATTTCTATTTCCTGGCTACCCTAATTTGACATCTACCCCAGGGCTATCTTTGAAAATACCAGTTGAAATCCTGAGTAGGGTGTGTGAGAAGCAGTTTATCACATACTCATTTCTTTACCCTGTTAATAATGATTCCCTGTTGTCAAGGAAGACACCCCGCTAAACCGAGGCTTGGTAAACTTGGCTGCCATCTCCAGCCTACTCCAAGCTGGGGAGGAGCTGCTGACCCGGGATGCTTCTCCTGTAAATCTAGCTCTGTGAGGTGGCAGCAAAAGAAAGACTTATTGACTATACCTTTTCTTTGGTCTTGAGATGAAAAAGCAAATTAACTATTTTGATTTCAAATTCAATTATGTCTCATATATATATATTTTTTATTTGACAAACAGCCTGTCCAAATCATTGATAGTATTATAAATAATATTTAATACCAAGAGAAAATGTTCATCATATAACAAGTGGAAAAAAATAGTATGTTCACTATAATCCTGGTTTTGTTTTTTCAAAGCACATTTATGTAGGGAAGCTGATAAGATATGCATCAAATGTAGGCCTAAAAATTTGGGAAATTCTTAAATGTCCTTTGTATTTTCTCAGTGTCCTACAGCAAACATATTACATTTGAAATAGGGAAAATAAGAAGTTAAGACTTTTTAAATTATAAAGTCATTTTTTGAAGGAATTTTCCAAGTCAAATTTAGTTTCTATAAGGCTCTTATCTTGGAGGGTTAAATAGAACCAGTTTTTTAGAATTCAGAATAGACTAAGAGTCACAGAGTTAAATGACTCTTCCAGTAAATGTCATGAGCTTTATCTGACACAAAATAGACAAGGTTTGGGGGACTTACTTGAGAAGCTCCCCCTAGCCCTATGTCTGAGACTGGAATGTTGGATCAGCAATTCAATTCAGCATCTACTTATTATACGTTGAGAAGCTCTGCTATTAGTACTTATGCATTTCATTTAGTGAGATTCCTTTAGTGAATTCTTATAAGGTCAATTTCTTGTTCCTCTTTAGTTTATAAAATGTTTTGGTTTTTCATTGAAGAAATGAAAAATTTGACATTTGTGTTGTTTTCATACAGCTGATGGAAAATGTCTGGTGTCGGTTGGTTTAGACGATTTTCACAGTATTGTGTTTTGGGACTGGAAAAAGGGAGAAAAGATAGCTACCACCAGGTAAGAAGCTGCCCGGGTCTTACAACATCCTGCCGATGATCACACTTCAGTAAATGTTAATAATTTGCCTTTTCTGGTAAGATTTCATCTTCAAACTCAGATGAAATTCACATCTTAACACCTAAGTGAAAACATATTGTAATATTTCGTGGTAACAAACCTGACTTAGAGGAATTGATGTTTGTTTCAGGGAACTGAAGAATTCTGAAATCCTTTCCAGAGAGTTATCCACCACTTTGCTTTTAGTAGTCTATGCATTGTCTATATCAGAGCTTTTTACCAGCAGTAGAAAAGCCACTTTTCTCAGCCTGTGCCTTGCCTCTTGTTTTTCAACTGTCTTAGCATCTGGTGAAGGAGCATCAATGTCACTGGAGTCAGCAGCATTTGTCATGAAGCTGTGGCATGCAGGAAAGGAGGCCCATCGTGTACATCTGCCACTCGCTTTCAAAGCAGGCAGATTGTTTCACTAATCTCCCTGTCTTATAAATAGACTTTCCAAGACCGACTGCTGTTTATAGACCACCTGTCCTCCCACAGCCCAGCCTCCCTCCCTGCTGAATCAGCCCTAAGTCTGAACATTGCTTTCCATTCCTGCTTGCTTTGGGCTTAGCTGTTTGCCTGGCCATGGTCAGAGGTCAAAATAGTTGGCAACTAAGGACAATTTGTTGCCCAAGACATATTATCAGTATATCTCTCTATTGGTTCTTCCCTGTATAAGCCAATTTCCTTTTTATCTTGCACCATAAAATCATTTTAAGTTGATGGCTTTGAACTCCAGTATTCACTTTTTAAATTGATATTACCCTCTACAGTATTAAATAGGGGGAAAGTGGGAGTTTTCACAATTTGACTTAATGAATGAAGATCTATAAATTGCTGGAGATTCAGAGGAGGAGCAGATGGAGTCTTGAGGACTCCAGCTGACCATCTTAGGATAAAAAAGGGAGCTTTTCTGATGACTGTTATTGAGATGGAATTCTTGGCAGCAAATGGCAGCTCATAAATCTGCCTACCCAAGCAGTTTTTCTTTCGTCTCTCTAGCATTCCTCATGGTTTTTATCACTCCCTGCTGATACTCAGATTTAGCTTCTAATCAGAACTCTGCTTTCCTCCTAGATTAATATACTATATTTTACTTTAATATTTCTGCTAACTACCGTTTGTATTACAGTTCATTTCAGGTAAAGCACATGTCTCCATTTCAAAAGCCACAGGAACTCAATTTCCCTACCAGAAAACCCTCTGCAAATCTGATTGGCTTACTTGTTGTATGCCAGAAACAGTAATAAAAGTGTAAGAAAGAAATATTAATATTTTAGAAGTATATATTTGATATGTTTGGTAGTATTACTACTATTTAATTACCACAAAGCAACTTATCATTATGTTAATAATGCCATTTATTTTTGGAATTGCTCCCAAGCCGTATGTCACATTCCCTGAAGAGGGCACCTGCAGAATTACCCACAGAGAACAATTTCACAGATGTAACATTCATCCAGTGCTCTTTCCAGGAAGGTGTGTCAAAGACTGTTAAAGTTCTTTGGTTGAATACTAGATTTTTAAGCAATAAATAATATTTATACAATGTTAAAACAATCATAGATATTTATATAAATAAGTAACCAAACAAAAAAATTAAAATTCTACTTATGGCTTGAGGATTAGACTGCTTAAAGATATAAACTTCAAACACAGGACCATGAAAGAAGTGACAAAGAAAAAGGGGAGGAATACTTCTCTGACGGGACCTCACTGACTCCCAGGAGTCATCGTAGCTCATCCAAGGGTCTCATTTACTCTCAGAGGATGGCTAACTCAGTGATATCCTTCACTCTGCTCTTCTGTGTCTCGGTCACTACCACCATCACCTAGCCAGGCTCGACAGCAGATCTGCATCCCGCAGGTTGCGGGTTCTGGCAGGCGATATTCCACAGTAGTGCCCGTGACCCAGAATATGAGATTCCCCATGAGAGGAGGGGCATAGATCATGGCTGAGACGGTATCACCTGCAGTGCTGCGGCACCTGAGGCTTATGTATGCCCCCCACCCTCAGTAGCCACCCGTCAGTTGTGAGCATGTTTAAGTGAATCTACATTTTCATCCGCTCACAGAAATCAGAGAGGTTCAGATATAGCCCATAAAGATCTTATTACAGATTTTGATGAGACTTGAACCAATCTCCTCGCACACTTTTTTGTTGAGCTTTGCTAATTTTCATGAATGGCTTCGGTCACCTCCATTACAAATGTTTAGTCTCTTTTTCCTTTTCAAGGTTGGTATACAAGTAACCCATTTAACAACCAAGAGCAGTCTCTTATGGCCAGTAATGAAATAGCCTGATACCAGTGTCACTCGGGACAGAACAAAAAGACAATTGATCAGGCACTTCCATGTCCCCTTTTTTTATTTCTATCACACCAGTAAGCACGACTGAGCAGCTTCACTTTCACTTTTCACTTTCATGCATTGGAGAAGGAAATGGCAACCCACTCCAGTGTTCTTGCCTGAAGAATCCCAGGGACAGGGGAGCCTGGTGGGCTGCCATCTACGGGGCCGCACAGAGTCAGACACGACTGAAGTGACTTAGCAGCAGCAGCAGCAGTAACATGACCAGGAAAATGACTTTTATTAACAAACTTCATCTCAGAAGTTTGAACAGTGGGGACCTTAGACAAAAGGTACAAGTTATCATGGTGTGCATAACAAGAATACTTCAACACTGAAAAGTACTTGTGTTTTTACTTTTAGGGACAAAACACAGGGCCATGTGGAGCATTTAAATGTGCTTTCAGAGGATGCACTTCTGTTTTAGCTCTGCTGCTTGATCTAGTTTAAGTCCCTACCCTTACATACATTTAGTGAATGTGATCAAGTCTCCTGAATACGAAAGTGACACCTTTCCTTTTTTTAAAATATGGATCTCTTTTTAAAATAACATTTATTAATTGTCTTCTGTTTTCAAAATAATACGTGATTATAGAAAAGTTAGCACAGAAAATCTCCAAGAAGAAAATTATTCATAATTCTACTACCCAGACATAGCTATGGCTAACATTTTTAGCCTGTATTCTTTGATATATATTCTGTGAGTATTTTTATCTGTTTTATTTATATATAGAATATTATACATATTGCTCTGTAACTTGCTTTTTTTTCCCCACTCACCAATATATCATCTCCCTTTCTTCTCATTGTTCCCTGGCTTATCCTTTGTTATTCTGTATTATAAGCTATTTTCAATCTTGGGCTGAGGCATAAATCAAATATTCAGTCTTCCAGTTGTGGGTTACCTTTGCACATGGCCTTACCTGGTAAATTACCTATGACACAGGCATAGGGACTTGCCCTGTATTAGGGCAGCAATACTAACTCTCCTNGGCTTATCCTTTGTTATTCTGTATTATAAGCTATTTTCAATCTTGGGCTGAGGCATAAATCAAATATTCAGTCTTCCAGTTGTGGGTTACCTTTGCACATGGCCTTACCTGGTAAATTACCTATGACACAGGCATAGGGACTTGCCCTGTATTAGGGCAGCAATACTAACTCTCCTACATTCTTATTCCTTCAGTTGTAGGACATGAAACTCTTTCCGTTTTGTTTTTCTTATATACATACACACACAGACACAGACACACACACACACAGAGTTGTAGGCAACTTCCATACAAATTTAACACATGTCTAAAGGAAAAAAATGACAAGGTAATTCAGTGAGTGTTCTTTATTGAGGTGTTGACATTGACATGCCATCATCAGTCAGTTTAGAATTTTAGCCACAAGAGAAACAACACTAGGGTTTTTATGATATCAAGAAATTAGATGAAAACTAAAATGTTCAGATATGCAGATGACACCATCTTTATGGCAGAAAGGGAAGAGGAACTGAAGAGCCTTTTGATGAAAGTGAAAGCGGAGAGTGAAAAAGCTGGCTGAAAACTCAACATTCAAAAAATGAAGATCATGACATCCATTCTCATCACTTTATGGCAAATAGATGGGGAAACAATGGAAACAGTGACAGACTTTATTTTCTTGGGCTCCAAAATCACTGCAGATGGTGACTGCAGCCATGAAATTAAAAGACACTTGCTCCTTGGAAGAAAAGCTATAACCAACCTAGACAGCATATTAAAAACCAGAGATATTACTTTGCCGACAAAGGTCTATCTAGTCAAAGCTAAGGTTTTTCCAGTAGTCATATATGGATGTGAGAATTGGACTATAAAGAAAGCTGAGAGCCAAAGAATTGATGCTTTTGAACTGTGGTGTTGGAGGAGACTCTTGAGAGTCCCTTGGACTGTAAGGAGATCAAACTAGTCCATCCTAAAGGAAATCACTCCTGAAAAATTCATTGGAAGTACTGATTTTGAAGCTGAAACTCCAATACTTTGGCTACCTGAGGAGAAGAGCTGACTCACTGGAAAAGACCCTGATGCTGGGAAAGATTGAAGGCAGGAGGAGAAAGGGATGACAGACGATGAGATGGTTGGATGGCATCACTGATTCGATGGACTTGAGTTTGAGCAAGCTCTGGGAGTTGGTAATGGACAGGGAAGCCTGGCCTGCTGCAGTGCATGGGGTCACAAAGAGTTGGATACGACTGAGCAATTGAACTGAACTGAAAATGTGCTCTCCGAAAAGATTTTTCCAACTGTCTAATTGTTTGCCATTGTATAGACACAAGCAAGCAAAGCAATGCTCTTTTCTATGTAGGGGATATAATCTGTGATATCTGCTCTCACTTTTCATTTCAGTTTTCTCTAGCATCTTCTCTCGAAAGTTTATGTTAGTAATTTATACATTCTTTGTATAAATGTCTATTTAGATATTTTGTCTAGTTTTTAATTGGGTTATTTGCCTTTTAATTATTGAGTTGTAATTTTTTTTTCTAAAAATATATCCTGGATATCAGTCCCTCATCAAATGTATGATTTGCAGATATTTTCTCCTAAGTTCAATTTTTCAGTCAAGAGCTTGAGCACACCTAATCCGTCCTTCATGTTTGACTCTATCAGAAGCAGCATAGTCAGTGGCATGCCGGGGGGAGGGGCAGCGGGAGCAGTACCTGCCAGGTACGGGCAGTAGTGCTTGTATTATCTGTAGGAATTTTCTAAAGAATAATAAAACCAACTAAGAGTAAGTCTGTTTTTTTATTATTCTCCTGAGCCAGCAATTCTAAACAATGACAGGGATGGAATTCCTCTTTCTCAGGGCAGGTCACCATTCCAGTCTACCCCATGGTACACCACTGCCCCCATATGTCTGGTTCTCCAACTCTTAGTAATTCTCAGCTCTGTTGTGGTTTCTAACAGTGTCAGCCTCATCCTCCCATTAGAAAGCTTCCCATCAATGTGTTATCTAATGGTTGTACCTCCATTTACAACTCTGGGCTAAACTGATTATTTAATTAAGGATTGAAGATGATAATTTTCTAATTCTATTATTCATTCTTCATAGTAGCTAGNCATCAATGTGTTATCTAATGGTTGTACCTCCATTTACAACTCTGGGCTAAACTGATTATTTAATTAAGGATTGAAGATGATAATTTTCTAATTCTATTATTCATTCTTCATAGTAGCTAGAATTCTTCTATAAAGAGTTTCCCCCCATGAACCACTTCGTTTCTCTGAAATACACTTCACACAGGAAGTAGTCCTTTAAGTATTAGGGTTATTTGTCTGTTGTCTGTAGCTTACAGGTATTTCACTTAATTTGTCATTTGTCTTTTGAGTTTGCTATGATGTTTTTCATCATGCAAAGACTTTTATTTTTATGTGGTCAAATTTAGCAATATTGACTGCTTCAAGATTTTGAGACTAAGAAAACTGTTCCCTGTCCTCAGGTTCAAAGGAAATCACTCATGATTTCTTCTAATCTGCCATGGCTCCATCATTACATTTAGATATCTAAATCATTTGGAATTTATTCCAGTGTCTGTCTATTTCAAGACACAGATTCAATTTTATCCTTTCTCCTTAGAGCTATCAAGGTATTCCAAATACCATTTTTCTTTTCCCTTTTATATAGACTTTATTTTTTAAAGCAGGTTTAAGTTAATAGCAAAATTGTACAGATAATAGAGTTTCCATATGTCCACTATTCCAGCCTCCTTCAAATCCCCACCTGGCACCAGAGTGGTACATTTGTTGTAACAGATGAAGCTACATTGACACATCATTATCACCCA
>SJYS01015495.1:204061-225248 GCA_006410695.1 Philantomba maxwellii
TCTTGCCTGGAAAATCCCATGGACGGAGGAGCCTGGTGGGCTACAGTCCATGGGGTCGTTGAAAAGTCAGACACGACTGAGCAACTTCACTTTCCTTTTTCACTTTCATGCATTGGAGAAGGAAATGGCAACCCACTCCAGTGTTCTTGCCTGGAGAATCCCAGGGACGGGGGAGCCTGGTGGGCTGCCATCTATGGGGTCGCGCAGAGTCAGACACGCCTGAAGTGACTTAGCAGTAGCTCAGCTGGTAAAGAATCCGCCTGCAATGCGAGAGACCTAGTTCAATTTCTGGGTCCAGAAGATCCACTGGAGAAGGGAATGGCTACCCGCTCCAGTATTCTGGCCTGGAGAATTCCATGGACTATATAGTCTATGGGGTCACAAAGAGTCAGACACGACTGAGTGACTTTCACTTTCACCTTCGAAAACAAATGATTCATAGTAGAATGTGATGAAGAAAACATGTAGTGAAGAATACAATTTTAAGGTATAAAGAGGGTCCAGAGGAGTAGTCAAGCCTTTTCTATAGATATCAGCGTCTTTGATAACTTAAAAAAGCCTTGACAGCATCAGTTCCCAGAGGGGGCTGTAACCACTCTAGGGTTCCAGCTGCACAGCATGCTGGGAGTTAAGCAGGCCCACACCAGGAAGGGGCCAAGGGAGAAGGAGCAGTAAGTAGTGTCTGAGTTAGCAGCCTTCATGGGGACAAGTCTGTTGCTAATCAGAACTGAGAACAGCAGTCCTCCCCAATCCTGGTCAGTAATTTAGGGGAGCTTGTATCTCAGAAACAGGACTGTAGACAGCTTTTGAACTGCAGAAGAAAGAGGTGCCAGGCAAGACAGGCATTCAGAGAATTTGTGAGAAAGCAGGATGAGACAGGGAAGAGGGGTAGCACCGGGTACTTGGGGTGGGGGGAGCTCCTCCCAATATCAGGCAGACAGCTCACCTGGGGTACAGAATGGGCTCCATGGACTCCAGCACCTGGCATGAGAGAGAGGCAAATGTTCTGGGCCTCGGATGTCGGGCCCAGGGGACCAGGCGGCACCCAGGTTCTCCCTGCGGATATTCAGGACTGTCAGCCCTGACACCACTCCCTTTGATGACTTCAAACCCTGCAGGAGTGGCCTTGACCTTCCCTTCACCATTCCCTCCTGTGCGTACCTGCAAATACCCTCCTGTGCCTGTTCTAACACCTGTGCCAAAACGTGCACCAGTAAGACTAATGGGAGATAAATACTCAAGGATCACAAGAGACCTAGGCTCAGAACACCCACTCAGGGCAAGGGACTTATCTTGCCTCCTGTCAGTGTTTCAGGCAGTTCTACATTCAGTTTACATCCCTTTCTGCCTTAGAACCTGTGAGATGAGTGCAGCATCTTTTATGTTGAGAACAGTGCCTTGAAGGCAGCTGCACATTATGCATCCATCAGGTTTTAAGCAACTGAATTCCTAATTCCTAAAATTTATGATAGTCATAGATTAAGTAGCTGGGAGGCTTTGGGTTATGTGTTTCGGTATAATTCTATAACCTTATGAGTTCCTGTTTTTCAAAAGCCATATGATCTTCAGTTTCAGTCTTTTGAGAGGTGGGAAAGCTGAGAGAAATGGTAAATGCTTTCAGAAGAATACTAGGCTACCCCTATTGATACGTAGTCCCTTCCAGGTGTTCCCCGAGCATCCTGGCCCGTCACTTCAGCTCTGCTCTGGTGCACTGGGTGCCTGGCCTCCTTGGCCCCGCCACACCTGTCTAGCCAGGCCCCAGTCTTGGTAAGCTGTTGGGTAAGGCTTCCACTCAGCAGTCACATGTGGCACATGGCTGAGGGAAGTCTAGAAATCTCATCTAGCGCTCAGAATGCACACTGATCTTTGGTTTTCCTGTCCCAAGCAGGGAATCTGGTCTCTATTGAGGGCACATTAATTTGTTCCCCCAAATGACTGGATATTGCTTGTATTATTGTAGACCTAAAATGAAAAAAACTGACTCTTTTTTAAAGTCATGAAGTTATATTGATATTTTAAATGTAAGTCTTTTTCTGCTTTCTTTTAATAGAAGCTTTTTTTTCCCCTGTCTTTGATGTACCGTGTTATATGTTGGACAGTCTTGTCTAAAACATCAGAAATCTTTCTTTTCTGGTTTTGATTCTTGGCTCAAGCTCCCTGAAGTTAGCTTCAAAGACCATAAGAATATAGGACTTCTGGTATCTTAGATAGAATTTCTAAGATTGGTAGGCAGTGACAAAAATAACCTAAATCTTTCACACTTGGTCTGAACTCCCTGTGTCAGCTGTGGCATCAGCCAGAGAGAGAGATACTCTGAAAAGGAAGTCATTCGGGGAGAGCTTAATGAAAAGACAACGATGTGGGCAGGATTAAGAAGGTGGTGTGGCACCTCGGCAGTAATAATGACCAGAAGGGCAAGGGCAGGAAGCTGTTGCCCAGGTATGGAGAAGGTGGCTTCCTTCCAGGCCACCTTCCAGGAGCTGAGACCTGAGGGGAGAGCTGAAGGTAATTAATCTGAGTCCCAGAAAGGAGGTGTTGAGGGAATGAATGCATCATCTGCGTTCTCTCCTCGCCTGCTGGCCTCCTGCTGCCTCTCTTTAGCTGAATGCAGTCTGTGCCTGCAGGGCAAGGCCGTGCCTTGATGCAGTCTGTGGCAGGCAGCCATGGAGGGCAGAGAGCAGAACAGAAGGGTAGACGGGAGACATGGAAGGACACACGGAAAATACCGACCCATTCTCCTTGAATATTTTTCTTATGGAAACTAATATTATCACCGAAGAGAAATTCAGGCCACTTTAATATTGCACAGCAATTATCACCCTTTATAAATGCTTCTGGATATGTACAGGTATTTATTACCTAATATTATAACTGTATATATATATAATCAAAGATGTCAGTAAATACATCCAAATCAATATCAAGAGTTATTAGAGACACTTAAAACTTTACCTAGTTTAAGTGGAACAGTTTTGATGAGCCATAGTTTTTACATCACTGTCTAGGGGTACCACAAGAATCGACTCATTAGAGATGAGAATTACAGCTTTTTAAAATCAGTAACATTTCAACATCTTTGGCCCATCTCCAGAGATTTTTATTTTCACATTAAGACTTAAAACTATAGAATTGTTTGGTATCAATATCCAGTCTTTAGTATGGATCAGAATTATCATGCAACCTGTTTTTGCATCCCATGGTAACTGGGTGATCACCACAGAGGTGAATCACAAAAGGCATTTTCTTACTTTCTAGATAGGATCTAACAGTATCTCCAGATGTGTGGGATACCGTCTTTTATTAACATTCAAATATGCTGACCACACACTAGTCTTCCCAGTGGTACCCAGTGGGGCCATGTCCCTACCTTTTCCTTACTTCACTGCTTAAATAAACCATCTGCATGGGAATAGTAATAATGGAGGTTCTTACTTAATATATTCAGTTGGAACCCGCATTCAGACAAAACCCCAAATTTATGATGAAAGAAAAAATAAATACAAACTGAATTATTTTTATGGAAATTGGCATTAAAGTATTTACTAACTTTTATTTTTCTAAGTGGATGTAATTGTCAGCTTAGGGATTGTTTTCTCAATGCACCTGAGTCAGCAGTCTGTATTCTTTCAGGGTCCTTTATTAATGAGTGCTGAGGCTTGCAGCTTCTGGGGCTCTGTCCAGGGACGAATGAAAGAATGCGGGGCTTAACCCTTTCTGTTTCTGCACCATCTTTATAGCGTCATCTTGCCTATTATAGCATTTTCCACCTTTTACTAAAAGAAGGAGAGACTCAAACCGTCCAGTCTTGTTTTCTCACCTCAGAAGATGTATAACTTAAACTCACAAATTACAAATTAAAATGCCATACTAAAGCATATTTTTTCTTCTCTCAGAAAGGCCTTGGGCTTCCTGCTAGCATGTCCTATTTATCTCAGACTGGCAAGGTCATTTTTCTTAAAAAAAAAAAAAAAATTCTGAATTAGAAAAGTTAGTTTTTAATACTTAAATTGTCTTAGCACCAGNTGAATGCATCATCTGCGTTCTCTACTCGCCTGCTGGCCTCCTGCTGCCTCTCTTTAGCTGAATGCAGTCTGTGCCTGCAGGGCAAGGCCGTGCCTTGATGCAGTCTGTGGCAGGCAGCCATGGAGGGCAGAGAGCAGAACAGAAGGGTAGACGGGAGACATGGAAGGACACACGGAAAATACCGACCCATTCTCCTTGAATATTTTTCTTATGGAAACTAATATTATCACCGAAGAGAAATTCAGGCCACTTTAATATTGCACAGCAATTATCACCCTTTATAAATGCTTCTGGATATGTACAGGTATTTATTACCTAATATTATAACTGTATATATATATAATCAAAGATGTCAGTAAATACATCCAAATCAATATCAAGAGTTATTAAAGACACTTAAAACTTTACCTAGTTTAAGTGGAACAGTTTTGATGAGCCATAGTTTTTACATCACTGTCTAGGGGTACCACAAGAATCGACTCATTAGAGATGAGAATTACAGCTTTTTAAAATCAGTAACATTTCAACATCTTTGGCCCATCTCCAGAGATTTTTATTTTCACATTAAGACTTAAAACTATAGAATTGTTTGGTATCAATATCCAGTCTTTAGTATGGATCAGAATTATCATGCAACCTGTTTTTGCATCCCATGGTAACTGGGTGATCACCACAGAGGTGAATCACAAAAGGCATTTTCTTACTTTCTAGATAGGATCTAACAGTATCTCCAGATGTGTGGGATACCGTCTTTTATTAACATTCAAATATGCTGACCACACACTAGTCTTCCCAGTGGTACCCAGTGGGGCCATGTCCCTACCTTTTCCTTACTTCACTGCTTAAATAAACCATCTGCATGGGAATAGTAATAATGGAGGTTCTTACTTAATATATTCAGTTGGAACCCGCATTCAGACAAAACCCCAAATTTATGATGAAAGAAAAAATAAATACAAACTGAATTATTTTTATGGAAATTGGCATTAAAGTATTTACTAACTTTTATTTTTCTAAGTGGATGTAATTGTCAGCTTAGGGATTGTTTTCTCAATGCACCTGAGTCAGCAGTCTGTATTCTTTCAGGGGACTTTATTAATGAGTGCTGAGGCTTGCAGCTTCTGGGGCTCTGTCCAGGGACGAATGAAAGAATGCGGGGCTTAACCCTTTCTGTTTCTGCACCATCTTTATAGCGTCATCTTGCCTATTATAGCATTTTCCACCTTTTACTAAAAGAAGGAGAGACTCAAACCGTCCAGTCTTGTTTTCTCACCTCAGAAGATGTATAACTTAAACTCACAAATTACAAATTAAAATGCCATACTAAAGCATATTTTTTCTTCTCTCAGAAAGGCCTTGGGCTTCCTGCTAGCATGTCCTATTTATCTCAGACTGGCAAGGTCATTTTTCTTAAAAAAAAAAAAAATCTGAATTAGAAAAGTTAGTTTTTAATACTTAAATTGTCTTAGCACCCGTTTGATGTAGTTTACTTATAAATTATGGATAACTAGAAATTGTGTGTGTGTGTGTGTGTGTGTGTGTATGTGTACCATAACTTCTTTTTCCATTTCCTTCATTGATGGGCATTTAGGTTGTTTCCATGTCTTGGCTACTGTAAATAATGCTGCTGTGAATTTAGGGGTACAGTTATATTTTCAATTTAGTATTTTTCATTTCCTTTAAATATTCCAGAAACATAATTGCCAGATCATTTGGTAATTCTTATTTTTAATTTTTTGAGCCTCCTCCATACATTTTTCCATAGTGGCTGTGCCAGTTTATGTTCCCAGTGCACAAGGACTCTGTTTCCTTCACATCCATGCCGGCATTTATCTCTTTTTGATGATGGCCATTCTAATGGTCATGAGGTGATATCTCACTGTGGTTTTAGTTTGTATTTCTCTAACAACTAGTGGTATTGAGCATCCTTTCATGTACTTATTGTTCTTCCATGGATCTTCTTTGGAGAAATGTCTATTCAGGTCCTGTGCCCATTTTTAAATTAGATTATTTGGGTTTTTTTGCTTTTGAGTTGTATGAGTTTTATAATATATTTTGGGTATTAACCCCTTATCAATATATGGTTTGCAAATATTTTTCCCGTTCCATAGATTGTCTCTTCACTTTGTTGATGATTTCTTCTGTTGTGCAGAAGCTTTTTAGTTTACTGTAGTTCTGCTTGTTTATTTTTTATTTTATTGCTTGTCCTTTAGATGTCATATCCAAAAAATCATTACCAAGACTGTATCAAAGAGTTTTGTTCCTGTGTTTTCTTCTAAGAGTTTCATGGATTCAGGTCTTACTTTTAAATGTCTTTAATCCATTTTGAGTTAATTTTTGTGAGTGGTGTAAGCTATGGGTCTGGTTTCATTCTTTTACATGTGAATGTCCAGTTATCCCAGAACCATTTATTGAAGATACTGTCTTTTCTCCATTAAGTACTCTTGGCTCCCTTGTCAAATATTAGCTTATTGTATATGGTTAGGTTTGTATCTGGTCTCTTGATTCTGTTCCATTGGTCTGTTTGTCTGCTTTTATGTTGCTGCTATATTTTTTTCTGATGACTGTAGATTTATAGTATATTTTGAAGTCAGGAAGTGTGATGCCTCCAACTTTACTCTTCTTTCTCAGGATTTCTTTCATTAATCAGGGTCTTTTGTGGTTTTGTACAAATTTTAGGAGTGTATCTTCTACCTCTTCTAAAAAGAAATGCCACTGGAATCTTGATAGTGATGCATTAAATCTATAGATGACTTTTGTAGTAGTGACAATTTAACAACATTCTTCTAATGCATGAACGTGACGTACCTTCAAATTGATTTGCTTCTTCTTTAATTTCTTTTATCAGTCTCTCATAGTTTTCAGAGTAGAGATTTTCACTCGCATAGTTAAATTTATTCCTAAGTATTTTGTTTTTGATGCTCTTGTAAATGTGATTGATTTCTTTCTTTCTCTGAAAATTTGTTGTTAGTGTATAGAAACACTACTGATTTTTCTCTGTTAATTTGTATCATGTAACTTTACTGAAATCATTGATTAGATTTAACAGGTTTATGATTATGTTTAGGATTTTCTATATATAAAATCATGTTATTTAAAAATAGAGATAATTTATCCAGTTCTGATACTTATATTTCTTTTTCTTACCTGATTAGTCTAGCTAAGACTTCCAGCTATGTTGAATAGGAATGGTGTAAGTGGCACCCATGTCTTATTCCTGATCTTAGAGGAAAAGCTTTTAACTTTTCGCCATTAAGTATGATATTCTCTATGGGCCTGTCTTATGTGGCCTTTATTTGTTGAGATATGTGCCTTCTATTTCTAATTTGTTAAAAGTTTTTATTATGCGTGGATGTCGAATTTTGTAAAATGCTTTTTCCATGTTTATTGAGACAATCATTTATTTCTTTCCTTTCATTCTATTAACATGATGTATCACATTGCTTGACTTGCATATGTTGAACCATCCTTGCATCCCCAGGATAAATCCCGTTATTCATGGTGAATGAGACTAGTAATGTGCTGCTGAATTCAGTTTGCTAGTATTTTATTGAGAATGTTTACACCTGTATTCATCAGAGATTTTGGCCTCTACTTTTCTGGTAATGTCCTTTTCTGTTTTTGGTATCAAATTAATGCTGGTCTCATAAAATGAGTTTGGGAGTGTTCTCTCCTCTTTGGTTTTTGGGAGGAGCCTGAGAAGGATTGGTGTTAATTCTTCTTTAAGTGTTTGGTAGAATTCACCCAGTGAAGGCATCTAATTCTGGACTTTTTCTTCAGTGGGATGGTAACCATATTTTAAAGTAGAAATCCTCACAGTTAAAATTTTTTACTTTGAAATCAGTCTCTATCTTGGCTATTTTTTAAAGCAAAAGTTAGTTGATGGCAGAGTTTTATATCAACTTTATTATCACTACCACTACCTCTCCAACATTTGAAACCTTCCACATGTTTCCATTTTCCTAGTTTTTTGGTCTGGAATCTCTCTAACTTTTACGAAAAGAGTTGGCTTGGTGAGAGTCAGTACAAAATTTAGCTGCCCTTGGATTTTTCTCTTACATCTAAAACCACAGTAAATAATCCAGGAAAGCAGCTCACTGTATTCTGGCAAGGGCTTCAGACAATCAGAACTGGGATTGGTGTCAGAAGTGGGATTAATGCCACTGCTTTTTCATCTTACTCATGTTTGTTGGAGGTCTGAAGATTGCCCTAAGAGTTGAACAATCACAGGCCTTTGTTATTTGCCAAATCTGATTCTCCTAAATCCCCTCATCCAACTAGGATGTCAACTCTGTGAAAGCCAAATTTCTGATATACTGCTTGATCTCCAAATTGATAACAGTTTCAGCACTCCATAAATATTTGTTGAATGAATGGATAAACTTCTAAACAATATTTAGGTTGATTTCCAGTCACTGACACCCATAGATTAAATATCAGTCTATGATTTTGTCAGCATCTTGTCTTTATATCCATAATCTGTCTCTCAGCAGTTGGTACCCCTAGTCCCTTCCAGCCCTCAGTTTAAAGGAGATGTGTATAAGAGACAGGCCTGAGAAGGATTGGTGTTAATTCTTCTTTAAGTGTTTGGTAGAATTCACCCAGTGAAGGCATCTAATTCTGGACTTTTTCTTCAGTGGGATGGTAACCATATTTTAAAGTAGAAATCCTCACAGTTAAAATTTTTTACTTTGAAATCAGTCTCTATCTTGGCTATTTTTTAAAGCAAAAGTTAGTTGATGGCAGAGTTTTATATCAACTTTATTATCACTACCACTACCTCTCCAACATTTGAAACCTTCCACATGTTTCCATTTTCCTAGTTTTTTGGTCTGGAATCTCTCTAACTTTTACGAAAAGAGTTGGCTTGGTGAGAGTCAGTACAAAATTTAGCTGCCCTTGGATTTTTCTCTTACATCTAAAACCACAGTAAATAATCCAGGAAAGCAGCTCACTGTATTCTGGCAAGGGCTTCAGACAATCAGAACTGGGATTGGTGTCAGAAGTGGGATTAATGCCACTGCTTTTTCATCTTACTCATGTTTGTTGGAGGTCTGAAGATTGCCCTAAGAGTTGAACAATCACAGGCCTTTGTTATTTGCCAAATCTGATTCTCCTAAATCCCCTCATCCAACTAGGATGTCAACTCTGTGAAAGCCAAATTTCTGATATACTGCTTGATCTCCAAATTGATAACAGTTTCAGCACTCCATAAATATTTGTTGAATGAATGGATAAACTTCTAAACAAGATTTAGGTTGATTTCCAGTCACTGACACCCATAGATTAAATATCAGTCTATGATTTTGTCAGCATCTTGTCTTTATATCCATAATCTGTCTCTCAGCAGTTGGTACCCCTGGTCCCTTCCAGCCCTCAGTTTAAAGGATTCTGCCTTTAGGCAATTGCGAACACCAGCGCTAAATGGAGAGACCCTTACTTCTAAACTCCATCTCTGTGGCACTGAGGGTCGTTGTCCCCTTTAGCAGGGAGTGTGTGACACTGAGTGTTTAGGAGGGATCTAGATGGTCAGGCAGTTTCCGTGCTCAGGCACATATGCTACAAGCTTCCCTTCATGTGGTTGAATGAGTAGTGCCTGCAACAGTTCCCATGGACAGGGAGAGACTCATCCCTGGGTACCACTGACCCATTGCAATATTCACCAGCATCTCATTAGCTTTCAGTAACCCCCACTTGTGGATCTACAGACAGATCAGGATCCTGAAGGGTGGTCTTTGTCCTCCTCCTCCCTCTAGAACCTCACTCTCGAGAGGATGGTGTGAGCACCCCCTAGACAGTACTGGGTTGGGAGAAGGGCATTGTATGCTGAGTGGAATCCTTCTCCCAATCACCCAGAGTGAAGGGCAGGGAAAAGAGTATTTTCCACTCCACAGACTGCCTTCCCCCAGCAGGCAACCTCGCCGCCCATCCATCTCAGCTACTCAGCACGAGGAAACCCTGAGGTGGCAGCGCCGGAGCTATTCTTAGCAGGGGATTATAAAGGAGGAGTCTGCGAATACTCTTACATTAATCTTTTAGTCCCTCTGGTGCATATTCACTCTCAGTCTAGGCCATATGTTCCTTAGGAAACCAAGAAGCTTTTATAAACCAAGATTAGAAGCAGATTCTGAGCCTTCTCTGAATGGTGGGCCCCTCCTCTCGGAACTGACAAGTCCTAGCACCAGATAACCTCAAAATCCCACTCTGGCACTAGCGTTTTCCAAACTGTTTCTTAAACTGTGCTTACGGCTGAATGAGAAAGGCCCTAAAGCTTATCTGCTTCTACTGTCTCACATCATTTCTGAATCAATTTGAACAGATTTATGAACTGAAGAAGAAAATCCTATGAAGAGAACTGTACATCATGGCTATATAAAGAAATGTTAAGGGGGTTTGGTTTGTTTTTGTGTTTTTTTGTTTCCCAAATTAATAGCTGCCTTTGATGCATAGTTCCTTAATACATGAGTCCAGGGTGTCAAGATTGTTAAAAGCTCCACTAACTTGTAAATGTCGTCTGTCTGACTCTCCGTTTCTCAAGGGCCAGTCCCGTGTCGGTCACGGTGACCTCCGTGTGCCTCACACCGTGCCTTGCACATGGTACATAGCAAATATTTCCTCAGTGAGTAGACAAATGGGCACATTTACTTAACCTGCTCCTCTGCTTATTTAAGTAAATCAATCTGTTCTCAAAATGGCCTACAAATCTGTTCTTTGTCAGCAAACCACTTATACCTTCACTTTGCTAGCACTGATGGGTGGTCTTACTATTGTGGGGAAGGTGTGACCCATATAGAACTGAATGATGCCCCATCTGGCCATGGAACTGCTCTTGGTTAAATGATTTCCTATCTTCATACCCCTTGTTCATTAGGGATTAAATTTTATTTCGTTTAAATCTATTTAAATAACCCGAGGCAAAAAGGACTGAAAGAAAAGTCTATATTATTATAGCCACCACACCTATCTTGCAGACAAAGCTTCTTAGCAGATTTATAGTGAAATAAAGAACATGCTCACAAGTAGCAAAGTCTAAAAATATGGAAAGGTTTAGATTTCCCTGAGTTGAAGCAAATCCCCATCTATAGGTAATTCCAGTTTTTCTTCTTACCTTTTGTGCTATGTTTGGGGACAGAAGTCCACTGGGAGTAACTGCCCCAATTTTTTTTTTTAATGCTTTATTGAATCAGTTAATCCACATTTCAAGTTTGCATGAGGTTTGATGAACATGAAGAAGTGAGACAATGCTCCCATCCATGGTGATATCAACGAATAAACAGCCCAGCTCTCCTGGCGCTTTCCTCAGCTCCACTGGCCTGACAGAAGCCCTTTGTCATCACTGATCAATAGCTGCTTTGTGAGCTTGTATTGAAGAGCTGCTAAGAACTGACAATCGTGCTGGCAGGTGCTGCTGAACTTAACTGAGATCTGTCAAAAGCATTTGATCCCATGGTGGAGGGACCATGAAGAGCATGAACTTTGGTACAGAGCCCTGCAGTTGCGAACAGGTTGCCTGTGAGCTAGGCTCAGACCTCATGCTGGGAGGGTGTTTGCATCTGTGTAGGGTGGAGAGTCCCTGCTACTCCAGAGCATTTCTCTCCAAGCTAAAGTCTTCTTCATCCCCTTAATCCTGTGAGAGGTCTACACTCAGCTGCCTTGAGCAGGTGGAAGGTGGCGAGTTTCCTATTCTCTAACACGGTGGAGGGAACTGAAGGTGCAGAATCTATTAATCACTTCAAAGGCCCGTTTCTTAGTCATGTAACTCTTCTGAAAGTTTGTTAGTGATTCTTAAGGGAATTTAATGCTCCCTTCATAAATGATTTTCCCTTTTCAGATCTCTTGACTTTCTGTGTTGTTTGAGGCAAAGTAATGACTAAGTAATGGGTAATTTTAGGAATTGAGCCTCCCATTCATTAGAAAATAGCTTGCTCACTTTTTATCACAAAGAATGGGCCAGGGTGTAAAAATGCAGAGGTGTTATAGAATGCTATGAAGTGCTGTAAATGATTTTTTAATAGATTAACACACCTAGGAAATCATACTCCTACAGTGGGATCAGTTGACTCAAACCCACTCACACATGGAGCTAAAGAACACATCGCAAATGGGTAAGCATTTTCTACTCAGAGGGAGTCTCTTTCAGAAGATAGTGGCAAAGTTGGGTCTTACTATTTTAGTCAAGTGTTTAAATNACAGTGGGATCAGTTGACTCAAACCCACTCACACATGGAGCTAAAGAACACATCGCAAATGGGTAAGCATTTTCTACTCAGAGGGAGTCTCTTTCAGAAGATAGTGGCAAAGTTGGGTCTTACTATTTTAGTCAAGTGTTTAAATGTCTCTTGGATCTCCATTTAGAGGGAATGCATGCTACTAGGGTCATTTACCCTCCCACTTTTTACTGTTGTGTGGTCAAGATGTGCTAACTGAGGTCTTTGCAGAAGCGGTTGTTAGGATGCACAATCTGTGCCCCTTGACATGATGTCCATGGGTGTATGACATGGAGGGTTGGGCTTCTTGTGGGTGTGTGGAAAGCATATTGGTGCCACTGGTGTGCTCTAAACAGCTGGTGTGCTCTAAACAGCCCCATCCACTCCTTTGAAGTTCACATCATGCCGGGCCATCCTTCCCCCTCCCAGTTCCTGTCATTTATCAGTTTCCTGTCTCTGTTTGGCTGGTGGTCAGCTGGCTAACCCCAGCTCCTGCCGCACTGCGGCTTATGTCATCACCCATCGCTCCTCTCGCTGACTTAACCTTCTCTCCTCTCGATTTCTCATTCCCAGAACACCTGACCTTCATCCTCATCAAGATACCCAATGCCTAAACACCTCCATTTTCTCTCAGCTCCCTCCCAGCCTCCCTTCTTGCCTCCTTAAATGCCACCCCTTGAGTCCTCTGGGCTCTTCATCCCTGTATTTCTCCTACCCCTCCACTCCTCTGACTAGAAGATCACATTGGTGCTGCTTGCCCTCAGCAGAGTCCTTCCCATGCTCCACCCCACAAAACCATTCACTTCCTTCCTTCCTCTCGGAGGAAGTGAATCCCTCCTATTCATGGTAGTGCCTGGGCCCTGACCTTCCTACTATCCAAGCTCCCTCGTCATTTCTCGTCTTCTCTCTGTCTCCTATGCCACCTGCCCAAAACTGGATCCATGTCCTTAGTCAAGAAACACATCCCAGTCTTTCCCTTTCCACTCAACTCTGCTCATGAGAGAAACAGTCCTTTGACGGAGTTTACACACGTATCCCACCCCTTCACCTCCCCTCCCTGCCCACTTCTCGTCTGTGCCCCTCATCTGGCCATCCCATCTGCCTTCTGTCCCTGCTGACGTGGTCACTCAAGTTCCCAGTTCAGTCTACTCTCTTTGTCTTGTTTAAAGGACAAACTCGTTTCTTCTGTAGTGGCATTGTTCAATAGAAATATAGTGTAAGCTACAGAGCTGATTTTTCTAGCAGCCACGTTACAAAAAGTAAAAGAAATGGTGAACTTTAATTTTAATAATGAATTTTTAACCCATTACAAAAAATATACCATTTTAACATGTAATCAATATAAAAATAATTCATTATTTTATATGTATTTTAACTATTATTTTTACTAGGTCTTTAAAACCTGGTCTGTATTTTGCAGTTACAATACATTGCAATGTGGACAAGGCACAATTCAAATGCTCAGCAGCTGCGGCCAGTGGTGACCATGTTGGACAGTGTAGGTTTAGATATTCTTCTACCACTTACCCTTTGGAAACAATCTTCTGGCCCTCCTCCTACCACTCCAACCATTCCNACAAAAAATATACCATTTTAACATGTAATCAATATAAAAATAATTCATTATTTTATATGTATTTTAACTATTATTTTTACTAGGTCTTTAAAACCTGGTCTGTATTTTGCAGTTACAATACATTGCAATGTGGACAAGGCACAATTCAAGTGCTCAGCAGCTGCGGCCAGTGGTGACCATGTTGGACAGTGTAGGTTTAGATATTCTTCTACCACTTACCCTTTGGAAACAATCTTCTGGCCCTCCTCCTACCACTCCAACCATTCCTTCTCAGGGGCCCGTGTCCGCTTCCTCTTCCAGCCCCTCATATGCTGTTGGTGCTTAGGATTTCACCTTTGACCATTCTCTTTTTTCACCTTACACCCTCTCTGATTCATATATCCCACCTATTGGCTATGATTCCTGGTGTTGTGTGTCTGAGTCCCACCTCTCGGTTGAACCTCCAGCTAGAATAGCCAACCCACAGACGTCCAGAGTTTGACATGCCAAAACTGAGCTCCCCATCTTCCCTCAGAAATCTCCTGTCTCAGGCGGTGCTGACGCCAAAGCAGAACTCTGTTGTTGCAATTGCTCTTCCTCCTTCATCCCCTAGAGCTCATCAGTTGCAATGTCCTTGAAGTCGAGTCATCTGTATTTAACTATTCATGTGTTTCCTTCTCTACAACCACCGCTTTAGCTTGCGTCTTCACCATCCCTCTTTGAGTTGCTGCTCTGGCCTCTGTGATAGTCTGTTCACCTTTACTTGTGCTTCCCTCTGCTCCATTTCATTATGCCCTCGACTTTTCACCCATATAGTTGACTGCTCACCTAAAACAGCTGAGTCTGGAACTGTAACTCTCTTTTGTTAAAAGGGACTATGTCGTAGGGCTCAGTCAAGAGCATTTTCAAGATGGAAGGCTCCTCTCAGGGTTGCCCATAGTTCTGCCTGATCCCCTTCTTTCAACTCCACTTCTTCACTGAGCAGCTCTACAGACTGTTCTGGAAGACAAATAAATATTGGATTGGCCCAAAAGGTCATTTGAGTTTTTTCCATGTGATCTTATGGAAAGATCTACATTTGACAGAATCCAGTTCCTTTTGTTTTGAAAATAGTTCTCATGGCTTTGGAGACTTTCCCTAAACCTGGACTTACCCTAGAGCAGTGGTTCTTAATTAATCCCTCTCTCAGTCTCAACCTGTCTCTCTCATACTACAGATATCTTTGAAAATATGATTAAAGCATACCTCCTTTCCCTAGAAAAATGTACACAATGCTCACACAATTTGACATGAATGCCAGTGGTGTAACTGAATCCCTGAAGCCCATTCATAGGGGAGACAGATCTTGCTAGAGGACAGTCCTAAACCAGTGCTCAAATCATCCCCTGTTTCCACCTGAAACCAGGATCCAGGATCACTGGGTTTCCCAAGACGTTTTGAAAACTCTTAGAGCATTTTAATAACACATCTTGGAATCTGAAGAAAGCCACGCTTCCTCCAAGGAAACTTTGAATATCGTCGGACTAACAGCGCTAAAACGATTCCAAATGTGCATTTCTTGGCTAAACGTAGCTGAGTTTCTCCACACCCACACCTCTCTCTATAGAAGCTGCTGGGAATGACTGTTTCTCACCGGTTCTCTGAGCCTTCCCCCCAGTCGGCTCTCACATTGCACTCCTCTCGGGTGGTGACTGACTTCCATAACCTCCTCAGTCGTTTCAGAAGCTGCCCAGGAGCCTAGGCATTGACCCCTCACCTGTACATCTCAGGTCATCGTGTGCTCTGTTCCACCCCTCGCTCTGCCAGCCCAGCACCCCAGTGCAGGGCAGTGGGCAGGGAGGTGAACGCCTGAGTGCAGGCCACCCCAGGGCCCGTCGTGGGGTGACAGCCCGTGTCGTGGTAACACTCCACACATCTTCAAGTGGGTCGAAGCTTTCTCTTCCACAGCCAAGCTGCTGGGCTATGGGATTACAGGTAGCACTGACCTGTCATAGTCCTTCTGTGCCTATAGGGAACACAGGGCCTGGAGTGGCGACTCATGGGTCTGGGGTGGGTCTCCAGCAGCCACCCCCCTAGCACTGGGAAGGAAGGGAGCTGCCTCATTACTTAACACCGAGTCACAGGCTTGAGCTCACAGGCCCTCACTGAGATTCCCACCTCCACCCTCTTTTCCTTTTACCCTCTCCAAGCGCAGGCCTGATCTTCCTCCTCTCTCCTGATTATCCAGTTTGCTTGCTCTCTTGGCCAGGTTCCCTCCTTAAATTTTTTCCCAATGGAAACTTTCTGCTTTGTTTCCCAGAGTCTCTTCACAGCCCCACTTGCCCTGTGAGACCCCCTTCTTGTCTCTGCTCCTCCCACCTTCGACCCCACCCCATCACCTTCCCAGCCCTGCAGATTCCCAGTCATGCTCACGGCCTTCCTCGCTCTCCATCCTGTGTGCCAGCTACGAACAACCAACTGTAAAGAGTTTATTGGACTGAAAAGTGAGTGAATGTTCTCACACGCTCTGCTCTTTCCCACCTCAGCAAAGCTTTTCAGAGTCACATTTCCAAAGGAATCTGAATCTGGAAGGATTTAGATCCACTGAAAAATACTAAACCTCCAGGGTTTGGCTGTGGTTGAAACTGTTGGCAGTCCCTCTCACGTCTGATGTTACGAACCCTGTTTATAGATGCCTGGAAAGAAGCCTTTAATGCTTGTATTGTGTTTTAACTTGCTTTCCTTTGGAGGCAGGGAATTGTCAAGTAAGTATGCGCAGCACTCTGCAAAAGCCCAGGTGTTGGATGAGCATCTAGAACTAAGCGTTCATGCAGAATTCACAGCCGTGGAGGGTCTATACTTAACACTCTGCTGAATTTGCCACAATGCAGGTTTCTGCCTTTTGCCCCCTCATCTTCAGTTTTGAAGCAATACAGCTGTAAACATGCTTGTGAAATAAGAAAACATTCTGAGATTGCTTTACTTTTCAGTTTTTTACTGAAAATCAAGGTGAAAAAAGCATCAGATTGCCTCCACGTGTATATATATACAATCCACTGTATATATAAGTACACAGTGTTTGTGCTTGTACGCATACTCTGTATACACTGTATAATATGCGACATATTATACAGCCCGTGTATGCCCTGAAAATGAACCCTGCGTATAATCTCAGATTCTGCCGTATGAACCGCGCTCTAGTTCCCGTGGCCCCTTGCTCCCATCTCAGACCTTGGCTTGCTTTTATCGTACACGCAGACTCTCTTAGGTGGAAGAAGAAACCCACGGATGTCATTTAAAAGCTCCACTAAAACAGAAGAAAGAGCAGATGTCCCGGGAAGCGATAATTATCATGCGCGCAGTCTAATTGTGAGAACCGCCTGCCCCCAGCCTCCCGCTCTTGCCCAATTTGGCAGCGGTGATGTCAGCCGGGGGTGTCGTTTGCAGAGATGTGCTCCCTCCCTATTCTTTGGTGCTGACAGTGATGCCATTTGGTCCAATTATCACTTATGATTACATAACATGTTTTGATTGAAGAGCTTCTGAGAAAATAAAGCTACCTTGTTTCTCCTGAGTACAAAAATGCAAGCCGTTCCAGCAGGCACGCTGCCCTCCCGAGAAGCGTTGCGAACTATTAGGCTAAATTATGAGCTGAACTTGATTCGGAGACAAAGTGGCCATTGTGCCTGGCTCCCACCGACATCCAGGAGGATGTGATTGCTTTTCTGACCACAAGTCCCTCTCCAGCGCACTCTAAACTAAGCAGAGGCCCGCTGGCGCATTGGCACAGCCCAGAGAGTGCGCGGAAGCAGTGACAAGGCCTCCTTTTTTCTCCCCATCCTGTAGGCGCGTTAGTGCAGAGTTTGCCCAGAGACGCCAGGGTATGGCTTTCTGAATCTGGTAGAGCGGAGCACTCTTTCATTTCTGTTTTAGTTCTTTGCTGGCATGTTCGGGAAGCATGGTGTGTGCCGCACAGGAATGTCTGTTCACTTGGACGATGCTTGTGCATGAATGAGGTGGTTGCTAGTGCAGCCCTAAACTGTACTAAGTTTCTCACTTGGCTTTGTTTGCTGCTTACAAGGGGATCCAGGTAATCCTTTCTCTTTATGTAGCCCCCAAAGCCAGAGCTAATGAATCGAAACATGTGGCAGGAGCTGGGCCCCTCCCCTGCCCCTCCCAGGGTCTCTAAATGCGGAGAAGTCCCATTTGAGGGAAGCCCGTGGTACCCAAAAATTGCCCTCCTCTTATAGGAGTCCTTGAGGGCTTCCCAGTTAGAGAAATTTCTTAGTTAAAATTGGAGACCCAAATCTGCAGAGCTGAGCAGAGAAAAACAAGCTTTGGTGTGGTGGTAGCAGTTGAATGCTGATCATGGCTAAGCTTCTCAGGCTTAGATGCCTCTTTAGTTTTAAAACCAACCCCTCTGGCTCATGCGTTCTTCCTGGCTCCCAGGAGAGAAGGGCTGACTCTGACTTCTATGCCTTACGTGTAGGGAAGCTCAACTCCGTGCCTGTGAATCCAGGGCCCAAAGTATCAGAAGCTGCTTTTCCTGGAGGCAGAAGAGGGGCTAGAGAGGGGCCTGGACAGAACAAACCCAGGGGTGTGGGGTCCTCCGAGTAGGGGAGGACAGAGAGAGCCTGGCATTGGTCTTAGCTGGCCACACTGAACAGGCAACCTTGCTGCCTTTTTTTCAACACTTTGCTTCTTTTGGACACTCTCTGTTCCAGACCACCCGTTAGCAGAGCGGCTCCCCAGCCTGAGAAGCTCCAGAAGAACAACATCACCAAAAAAAAGAAACTGGTTGAGGTGAGGAGGTTACACTATTTTGTTCTTCCATCTGCCATTGATGTTCTAAGATCTGCCCGGTGGACATCACCATCTGCAGGTCCCACGGACACCTTCAGGTTACCCCAACTGGACCGGCTGGCTCTTGCATCTCCCGTCCCTTCCACACAGCACTGTGTTCCCCAGCAACGACCAGAGTCACATCTCCTGGGTCATATTCCTTCAGCCCCACCACCAAGCCCTTTGGTTACTAACCCCAAAATATCCTGTGTCCTTCAGACCTGGTCCCTTTTCCCTGTACCTAGTGCCACCCTGGGGAGCTTATTCACTGTCTCTAATGTCACTTGAGCACTCGTCGGGTGCTGGGTACTTTGCTATATACTGATACTTCCCACCGAGTATTTCACACATTCCTCGAGTCTACAGGGTAGGTCCCATTATTGTTCCGTCTTACAGATGAGGGTGCTGTAGCTCAGAGAAGTCTAGTGATGGGTTAGGTCCCAGCCCGGATCACTAAGCCGGTGAGTGGAGAAGGGTTTGCACTCTGCTGTCAAGACTTGAGGATGAGAGCTCCAGGGTACCTGCTGATTTCTGAGAGAGCCCTCCTAACTGTTCTTGCTGCCTCCAGACCTGCCCCTTTCCTCTCTGGCACGTGCCCCACTGCCCACAGAGTCAGCTCTTGACAATATAACTCTTCTCTCTCCACCCCGGCTTTGAGACCCCACTCTCCCGATGGGATCCATGATCATGGTTTCAGAACCTTACCCAGGAGCCCCCGTCCTAGCTCATCACCTGAGATTCTCCACAGCAACTCATGTCCTTAACCCTGAAGCCATCGGTGTTCTCTGAGGCTGCCTGGGACAGAAGCCTGCTCCTCTTCCCTCCCCACACCCCGTCCTTCGCCACCCTTCTCCGTGCAGCCTTCTCTGGTGCTCCCACCCTAAACCCTCCTGCCCTCCACCCGCCCCACACGCCCTCCTCCGCAGCCCTGACCCACACTCTGCTGCCATTACTTCACGCTCATCTGTCCCCTACTACACTCTGAACTCCTTGAGGCCAGAAAAATCTAAGTTAAATTTTTTTTGTTAGAAGAGGAAAATATATTGGGGGGGGAGGGGTGATTATCATGGAAACAACAGGTCAGGAAATGCAGCTGAACTTCAGGAAAGACGGGGTTCGGAAATGGAAAGGCTGTCATCAGCCAGGACAGTGCCTCTTTCTGCCCAGCAGGGCCTCATGTGAGCCTGATGCATCCTTCTCTTCTCCTGCAGACTTCTTGAGCTACTTTAGTAGACTGTGGTGCTGTCTGATGCGGGCATTTACATCTCCTCAGTTAATTAGGCAGCCGAGCCTACCAGCATCCCCAGCTCTAAATTCCTGGGGGAAACTATCTGATGGACCCAGCTTGAGACAGTTGCCCACGGGACTGGGGATCACATTCTACACACATGGTTTCTGGGAAGCACATGGTGAGGGGAGAGACTCGGGGTGGGGAGCTGCTAAGGAGGAAAAGAACTTTCCGGATGAGAGATTAAAAAAAAAAAAAGAGTCATATAAATCGGAAAGCTCCTGATACATGGGCTAAATGATGTATCAGCTTGACGAAAGGTCATGGGAGATTGTGAGAGCAGGGCCTCATTGTACCAACTTAAGGAGTTTGGACTTTATCCCATAGGTAGTGAAAGTCAATGCGTGTTTTTGAGTAGGCACGTGTTGTGGTATTTTAAAATTAATCTGATGTTTGTAACTGGCAAGCTTTGGAGAGAGAAAAGGCTAGAATCAGGGAACCTAGAGGAAAGGGACCCACATCTTCTTAATCTTGAAGCAGTCCCCACATTCCACCCCAACCAGCATGGTGCCCTGGACAGGAGAGTTGCCAGCAATGACAGCCAAGCCATCACGTTGAATTAAGAACAGGTCTGATCTGAACCAGTCACTGCTCTTTGTCCCAGAGGACGAGACAGGAAGAAGAGAAAGACTGTAGGGAAAAAGAATGCAAATGGCATAGAAACGTTGCAGGGCAAGCACCCAGCAACAGAATGAGCGTGGCATTCGCCTCGGTGTTCTGCTGTGCAGTCCCCGCTGTATCCGAGGATCAGAGCACAGAGCCCTGAGCCAGCCCTCAACTCACCTCCAAGAGCGCCCACCAAGGCGCAGATGTGCAACTTCAGGGCCGCCTTTACTGGGCATCCCTTCGATAGGCTTTGCCTCACCTGAGAAGCAGGGAAGCAAATCCGGCTTATTTAGAAAGTTAGTTGTTCAGTCGTGTCTGACTCTTTGCAACCCGATGGCCTGTGGCCCGCCAGGCTCCTCTGTCCATGGGAGTCTGCAGGCAAGAATACTAGAGTGGGTAGCCATTCCCCTCTCCAGAGGATCTTCCTGACCCAGGGATCAAACCTGGGCCTCCTGTATTGCAGGCAGGTTGTCTTCCATCTGAGCCATTAGTCACTCAGCCATGTCTGACTCTTTGCGACCCCATGGACTGTGGCCCGCCACGCTCCTCTGTCCATGGGATTCTCTAGGCAAGAATGCTGGAGTGGGCTGCCATTTCCTTCTCCAGGGGATCTTCCCAATCCAGGGATCAAACCCATGTCTCTTCAGTTCAGTTCAGTCGCTCAGTCGTGTCCGACTCTTTGCGACC
>SJYS01015495.1:230561-259701 GCA_006410695.1 Philantomba maxwellii
ACAAACCCAGGGGTGTGGGGTCCTCCGAGTAGGGGAGGACAGAGAGAGCCTGGCATTGGTCTTAGCTGGCCACACTGAACAGGCAACCTTGCTGCCTTTTTTTCAACACTTTGCTTCTTTTGGACACTCTCTGTTCCAGACCACCCGTTAGCAGAGCGGCTCCCCAGCCTGAGAAGCTCCAGAAGAACAACATCACCAAAAAAAAGAAACTGGTTGAGGTGAGGAGGTTACACTATTTTGTTCTTCCATCTGCCATTGATGTTCTAAGATCTGCCCGGTGGACATCACCATCTGCAGGTCCCACGGACACCTTCAGGTTACCCCAACTGGACCGGCTGGCTCTTGCATCTCCCGTCCCTTCCACACAGCACTGTGTTCCCCAGCAACGACCAGAGTCACATCTCCTGGGTCATATTCCTTCAGCCCCACCACCAAGCCCTTTGGTTACTAACCCCAAAATATCCTGTGTCCTTCAGACCTGGTCCCTTTTCCCTGTACCTAGTGCCACCCTGGGGAGCTTATTCACTGTCTCTAATGTCACTTGAGCACTCGTCGGGTGCTGGGTACTTTGCTATATACTGATACTTCCCACCGAGTATTTCACACATTCCTCGAGTCTACAGGGTAGGTCCCATTATTGTTCCGTCTTACAGATGAGGGTGCTGTAGCTCAGAGAAGTCTAGTGATGGGTTAGGTCCCAGCCTGGATCACTAAGCCGGTGAGTGGAGAAGGGTTTGCACTCTGCTGTCAAGACTTGAGGATGAGAGCTCCAGGGTACCTGCTGATTTCTGAGAGAGCCCTCCTAACTGTTCTTGCTGCCTCCAGACCTGCCCCTTTCCTCTCTGGCACGTGCCCCACTGCCCACAGAGTCAGCTCTTGACAATATAACTCTTCTCTCTCCACCCCGGCTTTGAGACCCCACTCTCCCGATGGGATCCATGATCATGGTTTCAGAACCTTACCCAGGAGCCCCCGTCCTAGCTCATCACCTGAGATTCTCCACAGCAACTCATGTCCTTAACCCTGAAGCCATCGGTGTTCTCTGAGGCTGCCTGGGACAGAAGCCTGCTCCTCTTCCCTCCCCACACCCCGTCCTTCGCCACCCTTCTCCGTGCAGCCTTCTCTGGTGCTCCCACCCTAAACCCTCCTGCCCTCCACCCGCCCCACACGCCCTCCTCCGCAGCCCTGACCCACACTCTGCTGCCATTACTTCACGCTCATCTGTCCCCTACTACACTCTGAACTCCTTGAGGCCAGAAAAATCTAAGTTAAATTTTTTTTGTTAGAAGAGGAAAATATATTGGGGGGGAGGGGTGATTATCATGGAAACAACAGGTCAGGAAATGCAGCTGAACTTCAGGAAAGACGGGGTTCGGAAATGGAAAGGCTGTCATCAGCCAGGACAGTGCCTCTTTCTGCCCAGCAGGGCCTCATGTGAGCCTGATGCATCCTTCTCTTCTCCTGCAGACTTCTTGAGCTACTTTAGTAGACTGTGGTGCTGTCTGATGCGGGCATTTACATCTCCTCAGTTAATTAGGCAGCCGAGCCTACCAGCATCCCCAGCTCTAAATTCCTGGGGGAAACTATCTGATGGACCCAGCTTGAGACAGTTGCCCACGGGACTGGGGATCACATTCTACACACATGGTTTCTGGGAAGCACATGGTGAGGGGAGAGACTCGGGGTGGGGAGCTGCTAAGGAGGAAAAGAACTTTCCGGATGAGAGATTAAAAAAAAAAAAAGAGTCATATAAATCGGAAAGCTCCTGATACATGGGCTAAATGATGTATCAGCTTGACGAAAGGTCATGGGAGATTGTGAGAGCAGGGCCTCATTGTACCAACTTAAGGAGTTTGGACTTTATCCCATAGGTAGTGAAAGTCAATGCGTGTTTTTGAGTAGGCACGTGTTGTGGTATTTTAAAATTAATCTGATGTTTGTAACTGGCAAGCTTTGGAGAGAGAAAAGGCTAGAATCAGGGAACCTAGAGGAAAGGGACCCACATCTTCTTAATCTTGAAGCAGTCCCCACATTCCACCCCAACCAGCATGGTGCCCTGGACAGGAGAGTTGCCAGCAATGACAGCCAAGCCATCACGTTGAATTAAGAACAGGTCTGATCTGAACCAGTCACTGCTCTTTGTCCCAGAGGACGAGACAGGAAGAAGAGAAAGACTGTAGGGAAAAAGAATGCAAATGGCATAGAAACGTTGCAGGGCAAGCACCCAGCAACAGAATGAGCGTGGCATTCGCCTCGGTGTTCTGCTGTGCAGTCCCCGCTGTATCCGAGGATCAGAGCACAGAGCCCTGAGCCAGCCCTCAGCTCACCTCCAAGAGCGCCCACCAAGGCGCAGATGTGCAACTTCAGGGCCGCCTTTACTGGGCATCCCTTCGATAGGCTTTGCCTCACCTGAGAAGCAGGGAAGCAAATCCGGCTTATTTAGAAAGTTAGTTGTTCAGTCGTGTCTGACTCTTTGCAACCCGATGGCCTGTGGCCCGCCAGGCTCCTCTGTCCATGGGAGTCTGCAGGCAAGAATACTAGAGTGGGTAGCCATTCCCCTCTCCAGAGGATCTTCCTGACCCAGGGATCAAACCTGGGCCTCCTGTATTGCAGGCAGGTTGTCTTCCATCTGAGCCATTAGTCACTCAGCCATGTCTGACTCTTTGCGACCCCATGGACTGTGGCCCGCCACGCTCCTCTGTCCATGGGATTCTCTAGGCAAGAATGCTGGAGTGGATTGTCATTCCCTTCTGCAGAGGATCTTTCTGACCCAGGGATCAAACCCGGGTCTTCTTCATTGCAGGCAGATTCTTTACCGTCTGAGCTACAGGGAAGATCCTATCTGAGCCATTAGGGAAGCCTTATTTAGAAAGCTCACTGTAATTCTATGTGTGAGGCTGCCCCCCAGCATCTTGGGGAGCTAAAGAAAGGGCTGCCCTGTATCCCCAGCTGGCCGAGGAGTGAGTGGTTCCTGTGCTATGAGTGGCTGTCCCCACAGTGCAGGTTTGTGCCCCTGCTCGTACTTCCCCTAAGGGCCCTTTCATCTTGTGTGGGAGTGTAGGAGCTGGCTCTCGACCACGTGTTTGGCTACAGAGGCTTTGACTGTCGCAATAACCTGCATTACCTGAATGACGGTGCCGATATCATCTTCCATACGGCCGCAGCCGGCATCGTCCAGAACCTCTCCACAGGTAAACGGATTGGGAGAAACGGTGGTTGCTGTCTGAACACAGATGTTTCTTTTAGCCCTTCGTGCACTTTCCCACTGGGTATATGCCCCATAGCTTAAACTTGCTCTACCCTTCAGAGCCATTCCACTCCATCCAGACTGGGGCCCTTCAGTCCTGGACGATTCTCAGGCCCATGTTCACAGAGTCAGACCCGCTTTCTCCCTGCCTCTCGCCCAGCTGCATCTCCCAGCCCCTGGCAGGGAGGTGGTGTTTCCTTCAGCTCCACGGAGGCTGAGAGGGATGGAGGGAAGCCAGAAAGAGGGTGTGGAGAGCAGAGAAAGCTTTAAGACATTAACCAACAACCAAGCAAGGGGGAGAGGAGTGGTTTTCTCATTGATTTCTAAGTCACCAAATTTTTTAGCAGCTCAGATTTTCAAGTTTTGCCTGTTTCAAATATTTAACCAGATTCACAAGGAGAATGAGAACTGTGAAATAATTAACAAAAATTCCTTAAATTTCCCTTATATAGAATTTAACTATAAATTTAAAATTCATTTAAAAAAGAAACAACTGAAGCAAAAAGAATCACTCAGAAATTAAGAGACACCCTTATTTTTACCACAAGATTTAAATATGGTAATATGTTGCACTCATCTCACACACTAGTAAAGTAATGCTTAAAATTCTCCAAGCCAGGCTTCAGCGGTATGTGAACCGTGAACTTCAAGATGTTCAAGCTGGTTTTAGAAAAGGCAGAGGAAGCAGAGATCAAATTACCAACATCTGCTGGATCATGGAAAAAGCAAGAGAGTTCCAGAAAAAACATCTATTTCTGCTTTATTGACTATGCCAAACCCTTTGACTGTGTGGATCACAATAAACTGTGGAAAATTCTGAAAGAGATGGGAATACCAGACCACCTGACCTGCCTCTTGAGAAATCTGTATGCAGGTCAGGAAGCAACAGTTAGAACTGGACATGGAACAACAGACTGGTTCCAAATAGGAAAAGGAGTACATCAAGGCTGTATATTGACACCCTGCTTATTTAACTTCTATGAGAAAGTTAATCATGAGAAATNGGTCTACCCTCAGAGCTTATCCATGCCGCTGCCCACCCTGCCCCGTCTCTCCTAGGGAGCCAGAGCTTCTACCTGGAGCACACAGACGACATCCTCTGCCTGACGGTGAACCAGCACCCCAAGTACAGGAACGTGGTGGCCACCAGCCAGATAGGTAGGAGGGGCCTGCCAGCGCCGAGTGGCTCTCCTCTGAGCAGAGACATTGATTTATTGATTTATTGGCAGCTACTGGGGTGGCAGTGGGGGGTGGGGAAGGGCTCACTGATATCCACCCTTTCTTGATGTCGATGTTGAGTATTTGAGCCCCGGTTGAATCTGTGTTGTCTGAGTTGCCACATGCAGTGATCCTGACTCCAAGGGACCATTAAGTCAGACCAGAGACTCAATATCCAAATAAACGACCCCCAGCCCTGGGGGCTGTGGGAATGGTTTTTCAGAGCCCAGGTTCAAGTGAAGGGCCCTGGAGGTTGTGCTCCGCGAGGGTGGATTCCACTATGCGTGCCTGACTCTCCTTACCCTGGGAAACTGCCGGTGACAACTGTGCACTGATTCACACTGGTGACTGAGTGGTTGTTGTTGTTAACTTCGTCATTTCAAAGGCAGTTTTTACAAACATATCTTGCTGCTTGTTTTCATTGAACCCATGCCCATTTTTTTAATTTAATTTGGAACTTTGATGCTGGTGTTAAGTGCCTCGCTCTTAGAAACATGACTTATTTCAGCTATTGTTTTCCCTTGACGCTTCCTCATTGCCATTGCTCACCCAATGCAGGTGATATTGCGGAGACCCCAGGTAAGGCAGTTCCATCCGTGAGTAGTTTGAATCTGCACAGCAAAATCATGTCAATCTACCATGTTTGCTGACTGTATCTGGCTGAGTCGCAGATACAAATCATTGACCTCACCGATTTCCTTTGTATCAACTCCACCTGATAGAGTGTGTGTGCTGGATGTAAACACCCTTAGGTCTATGCCTCTGAAAGCACAGCAGGCAAGTGTTTCCCCTCATCTCTCGCCTCCGGCCAGGCCAGGCTGTGGTCTCTTCGCCCCATCTTTATGACGCCCCCGAGCACTTGTCATAGAGGCTTTCAGGTGGGCCTCGGTGCTGCCGTTCTCTGCCGATCTCCAGCCTCAGCTCTCCGTCCTGCCTCCCACACTCAGGGACGACACCTTCCATCCACGTGTGGGATGCCATGACCAAGCACACCGTGTCCATGCTGCGGTGCTTCCACTCGAAGGGCGTCAACTATGTCAACTTCAGCGCCACCGGGAAGCTGCTGGTGTCAGTGGGTGTGGACCCCGAGCACACCATCACCGTCTGGCGCTGGCAGGAGGGTAAGGGAAGCGGGCTTTCTGTCCCCCTGTGGGGCTGGCTCGTGGTGTGGGCTGGGCTCCAGCCTAGATCCGCCTCACTCCACAGCCTGCCATCAGCACCGCTCCACACCAGCCTGTGGAGTCCTGGAGAAGCTGCTGGTCAGCTGCTGCTGTATCCTGAACCCTGTGGCCCCCGGAGTCCTGGGCTGGGCAGTGAAGGGTCTTTGGGAAAGTGGCCCAGGGCTGACGCCTTCCTCCTCAGGCAACAGGCAGCACCCTCCACTATTTCTGTCCTAACCACCTTCCTACCCAAACTTCCCAGTCTATCTGGCGACCCTTGCATCCTGCTGTGGCTTTGGCACCCTCGTCTTATTACAGGAAATGGGATGGGGTTTTACCACCATCTTCTCAGAAACTTTTTTTTTTAACATTTTTGAAATGGGGATTCACCTTATAATTGAGGTTTACATTTAATGGAACAAGATTTCTTTCTTGTCCTCCCCCAATACACGTGCACACACAGGCTGCTACTAAATTTTCAGTCTTCTTTGAATCAAAATTAGGTGATCTTTTGGGTATATTCTCTTAGTTGGCAAAAGCAGATCCAATTAGTTAAGACATTAATGAGGTCCATCTCCAGCCCAGCCGCCTGTATCTGGGGCATACCCAGCCAGGCACACACAGAGGTGGCACTTCTCCAGACAGGACTTCAAGAGTCCCATGATCTCAGCATGTTCCCATGGCAGGGCCATGAGAGGGGACAGTAAATGAGCCCAGTGGGAGGGAAGTTCCACTCCTTCCTGAGCCTCTGTCTGGGGACCTGCAGATATTTATGATGAGATTCGTCGTGTTCCCTCCATTTCTCATGTTCTTGTTCATCAGTGTCTTGCGTCCAGATGGCCCCATAGTCTGTATCCTTGGGATGCAGGTCATTGCTTGTGATGTCACGTGGTCAGCTGATTAAGTAGACTCAGCCCCAGAGGAGAAACACAGCATCCTCACTGATAGACTTATAGTGTCTTAGAGCTGGAAGGACTTAGAGAAGCCTTCCTGCCCGGTCAGAATCCATCCCGTGGACAGATCCCTCCAACGCATTCCTTGCAGGCTTCTTTCCACTTTCTGCTCAAATACTGTCACATATACAGCCAGCATCACTCAGACAGCCCACCCACTGTTGAAAGCCCTTTCTTAGGCGAGGGTGTAACTTGCTTCATAAAGCCTTTCTGCTTTGGTACTAACTCTATCCTGTGCGGTAGCCAAGAACACGTCTGTTCCTCATTCATTAGAAGAAGGTCATATCAACCCTGTACACAGTATCATCGTTTTCGGCTCAGGCTCACTCTCCCAACGTCCTGTCTGTCCCTCTGGACAGTACCTGCTCCGGCCCTGCCACCGTGTAGTTCTTACCCTGCCTCGTGGTCTCCTAGGGCCCCTCCTGCCCTCCAAGCGTGCACTGGTAGAGCCAGGACTTTTAAACAAGTTCCCAGGATAAAGAGAAGACCTCTCTCTGGTAGTTTTCTCCCACTGTCTTTGTTGGAAGCAGTGCTAGACCTGTATAGAAGGGTTCTGAGCCAGTGATAGGATCTAACAGCTGACACCAACCACCGAGGCTTCTGAGCTGAGCATAGCCCGGCCTCACCCGACGCTCTCACCCTCGCAGGTGCCAAGGTTGCCAGCCGAGGGGGCCACCTGGAGCGCATATTCGTGGTGGAATTTCGCCCTGACTCAGACACGCAGTTTGTGTCGGTTGGGGTCAAACACATGAAGTTCTGGACCCTGGCAGGCAGCGCCCTGCTTTACAAGAAAGGGGTCATCGGGTCTATGGAGGCCGCCAAGATGCAGACGATGCTGTCCGTGGCCTTCGGTGCTGTGAGTTCCAGCAGAAGCTTCCTGAGAGGGAAGCCTGGACCCCTGGGCACGGGCATGGGGTGGGCGGGTATATGCTAAAAGCTATGCACAACAGGAAAGCCATTTCCATGGGCTCTCCTTCACTGGACTATTTGCAAGCACTGTTTTGTTTCCTTAGCATAAATGAATGAGTTGACTATATCATTCCCCTCAAAATGTTAATTAGAAAAAAGCAGAACCCCCACCCAGGGCTGGAGGTTCATTATTCCAGAGACACACTGACTTGCAAGCCCATTGTGTTGAGCTCGATAGATGCAGAGGCTGAGGGACATTTCCATCACCAGACTGCATCCCTGCCCCCTGCCCTCTCGTGCCACAAGTCCCCTAAAGACCCCCTTGCACAGGCTGTGGGCAGCTCTCGGGCAACAGGAGCTGCCCAGGGACGTTCTGGAACACAGCCAACTCTTGGTCCTCCCAGTGTGGTTTCCCTGGCCAGGTAGATGAGCCCAGGAGAGTCTGCTGGCAGGCTGGGGTTCCGCCCGGCCCTGCAGTCCCCGGGGGCTGCTCCCAGAGTGGAAGTGCATTTAAAAGCAGAGCTGTGCTTAATGGGGAATCAACCGTCCCCAGAGCCAACTCAGCAGAGTGAATTGCAGAGCTGGGTGATTTCCTTACTGTGTGCTCTTTGTAGGATTCTCTTTCCTTCCCCTGATACAGAAGGTTGATCTAAGCTGTGTATGCGCTTCTCTGGCTCCCGTTTCTTGGCACTGGAGCGGGTGGCTGGGAGGGGGCCCTCTTGAGAACTGCAGCCACTGTCCTGGTGTGGAGGGTGTCCCTTTGTTGACAGAACAACCTCACTTTCACGGGTGCCATCAATGGTGACGTCTATGTGTGGAAGGACCACTTCCTCGTCCGGCTGGTGGCCAAGGCTCACACAGGCCCCGTCTTCACCATGTACACGACCCTTCGGGACGGGCTCATCGTGACTGGCGGGAAAGAGCGGCCGTAAGCCAGAGCTCCTCTGGGAACAGCTGGTCTTTTGTGATTGTATTGGGAGAAAGGACAGAAGCATCTCCAACTTGGAGAAAATGCAGATTTTCACTCTCTTGTTTCTTCTGCATCATGGAGATGAGTCTGCCATCTCTCCAAGAGGGCCCTGGGTCAGAACCTTCAGAAGTAAGGCTCAGAGAGGCGGAGTCCTATAGCTTAACAACTGGACAGATGCTTTTGAATAGCCCCGGTGACTCTGCTGTCCATCAAGTGTTACTGCCGGTAGCCCTTCTGGAGGGGACGGGACTGGTGAGATGAGGGGAGAGATGTCCACTGCGACCCTGTGAAGGCCAAGTACAGTCTGATTTTTTAGACTGGGATTCTCTTTCCTCTTACGATGGTAGCATTTGAAAGCAATCTAGGAAATGTGCAAATTCAGGGGGTTCTGGTGGCTCATCAGCAAGACCTATGACAGGGGCCACCCCAAGGGGTTGTCCTGCTGGGCCCCAGGATATGGGGCCGGGATCTTGAGGAGATGGTGGGGGGAGAGGGGAGTGGAGGGTCCTGGGCGGTCTTCAGACAAGGGTCGACCTGCCAAGTTCTTGATCTTNGACAGGGGCCACCCCAAGGGGTTGTCCTGCTGGGCCCCAGGATATGGGGCCGGGATCTTGAGGAGATGGTGGGGGGAGAGGGGAGTGGAGGGTCCTGGGCGGTCTTCAGACAAGGGTCGACCTGCCAAGTTCTTGATCTTTCTCAGGACCAAAGAAGGAGGTGCTGTGAAACTGTGGGACCAGGAGATGAAGCGCTGCCGGGCCTTCCAGCTGGAGACGGGGCAGCTGGTGGAGTGTGTGCGCTCCGTGTGCCGCGGCAAAGTGAGCAGGCGGGCCAGCCTTTCCTCAGCCACACATTTGCCCTGTACTGGGTGGTGGTCAAGTCCTAAGAACAAGGCTCCTGGGTGTGACTTAGACTGTGGAGGGAGGCAGCTTAGCAGAGTGGGACAGACCTGGATGCAAAGTGTGGCTCACCCAGGAGAAGGGGCTGTGTGACCTTTGCTCTGTTACTTAGCCTTTCTGTGTCCAGTTCATGGTGGTTGTGAGGATTGCATGAATCATCAGTGCCCAGGACCTTTCATTATGCCTGACACTTGGTCACAGTCAGTAGATGTCAGCTGCTGTTGTTACAGACACAGGGATATTAGGTAGTTTTCCCAGGCCCAGGGGGTCACAGGCAGGATGGGGAAAGCTAAGGACCACCACACTAAGGCATTTGGTCAGATGCTTCACTAAATATCACACACAGCTGTGGAGTCTGGCTTTTGTTTTTTAAATATGGATATCCAGGCTCTTGCCCAGTGTGCCAAATCAGAATCTCAAGGGGAGGGCCTTGGCTTTGATATGTGTGTTCTTTTTTCCTTTTCTTCTTCTTCTTTTTTTTTTTTTTAATTCCCCAGGAGATTCTAAAGCACTTGAAATCTCCTGACCTCTGTTTAATACCTTGTATTTTTATGTTGGAATTGGTATCAGTTTACAAACTTGCTTTCGAGATGCTCTCCATTAAAAAGGCAAACCTGAGTCTACGTAATTGTAAACTGGGAATTTCAGTTTTAAATAGATACACGATGGTCATCCGGAAGGGAAGGGTAATTAGATGAAGGCAGAATGAGGTCTAGAACCTGGAAGTCATCAGGAGATGGATTTTGTTCAGTTTGAGGAAGAGCTGAGGAAGAGTTTGGGCTGTGCTAGAGCAGAAATTGGCTGCCCTGCTCTGCAGTGAACTCAAAGTCACTGGAACATTCCAGCAGAGACAAGAGGATGGGGGACTTTGGGGGACTTCTTCCCAAAGGGCTGGAGGGAGAAAACGCCTAGTGTGGGGGATGAGTGTCACTTAAGGATGGCAAATTTGTTGTTAAAAACAAGCACTTCCTGACTCTTGCTGTTTTAGTACCAGTGCCAGCGGATGCACTTTCCCAAGTTGCTCTGGTAGTGTTTTATTATTATTATTATTTTATATTGTGACAAAATCTAGAGAACATGAAATTTACCATCTAGCCATTTTGAAGCATACAGTTCATTGATATCATATACATTCACATTGTTATGCAGCCAGCAGCACCATCCCTCCTTGGGACATTTCCCATCCTGTATAACAGAAGCTCAGCATCTGTGAAATAACACCTGCCCTACCCAGCCCCTGGCAACCATCATTCGACCTCCTGTCTCCATGCATTTGACTCATCCAGGAATTTCGTTTGAGTGGGATCCTACAGTGTTTTTCTTCTAACAGTGTTTTGATTACAACAGGGAAAAATTTTAGTGGGAACCAAGGATGGAGAAATCATTGAAGTTGGTGAAAAAAACGCTGCTTCCAACATCTTGATTGATGGACACATGGAAGGGGAGATCTGGGGCCTGGCCACACATCCTTCCAAGGACATCTTCATCTCCGCCAGCAATGACGGCACAGCCCGCATCTGGGACCTGGCTGACAAGGTGAGGGGCAGACCCTGCCTGAGTTCCGAGGCCCCAAGTGGGGTGAGGGGAAGTCCGGCCAGGTCAGGCTAGTCAGAGATGGGGGATGGGGTTGGACAGGAGCTCAGCCACAGCACAGCAACTAAGTTAGACTCATAGTAAAGAGAAGTCCTGTTCACACTCACCCATTCTGTATATATCTATTAGCTATATGCTTCTATGAATATTTATAGTACAGGAATAATCTCACTGAGAATGCTTTATTCTCTTGTCACAAAAGAACCCATGAAACTAAAAAACAAAGAGAGAAATCATGTCTTGCCCAGATGGGGAAGAGAAAAAAATAATTTAAAATGTCAGATGTTCCCAAGTGGAACATTTCAATCAAAATTCCAACAAAGTTACTCTTAGAGTTTGGAAAAAAATTTAAAAATACAAAAAATTTCAAAAAACAGATCCATGTGGAGTAAAAATGTAAAATAGCAGAGAATAATCAGGAGTAGGGGAAGAAAAACTGATGTTTACCAAGCCTTAGCTGATAGTAAAAAAGTACTTATGTATTAATAATTAAAATACTTGGTTTCATTACAAAATGGCTTGTAAACATTTCAGTCATATTTTCAGTGTCAGGATCATGGAACAAACTTGGAGAAGCCTCAGCTAAGTGTGGTTGTCATACTCAAGTTGAAAGTGAAAAGAAAGTGAAAGTGCAAGTTGCTCAGTTGTGTCCAACTCTTTGAGACCCCACTGTAAAGTCCAGGCCAGAATACTGGAGTGTTCTGGAGCTGTTCCCTTCTCCAGGGGATTTTCCCACCCAGGGGTTGAACTGAGGTCTCCCACATTGCAGGCGGATTCTTTACCAGCTGAGCCACAAGGGAAGCCCAAGAATACTGGAGTGGGTAGCCTATCCCNAACCCCATGGACTATACAGTCCATGGAATTCTCCAGGCCAGAATACTGGAGTGGGTAGCCGTTCCCTTCTCCAGGGGATTTTCCCACCCAGGGGTTGAACTGAGGTCTCCCACATTGCAGGCGGATTCTTTACCAGCTGAGCCACAAGGGAAGCCCAAGAATACTGGAGTGGGTAGCCTATCCCTTCTCCAGGGGATCTTCCTGACCCAGGAATCAAACTGGGGTCTCCTACATTGCAGGTGGCTTCTTAACCAACTGAGCTATTAGGGAATCCCCATACTCAAGTTAGTTTGTAATTATTGATTATGTTAAAGAGTCGGACATGACTGAGCAACTGAACTGAACTGAACACCCACTACATACCAGATGTTTCATAAATACCATCACTAATGCTTACAACAACTTTGCAAGGCCAATATTAATATCACTTCCCTACACATGGGGCTTCCTCGATGGCTCAGCAGATAAAGAACCTGCCTGCCAATGCAGGAGACAACAGGAGATGCAGGTTCAATCCTTGGGTCAGGAAGATGCCCTGGAGGAGGAAATGGCAACTCACTCCAATATTGTTGCCTGGAGAATTCCATGGACAGAGGAGGCTGGCAGGCTATAGTCCGTGGATCACAAAGAATCAGACATGACTGAGCATGCATACACACACGCACACGCACACGCACACGCACACGCACACACACACACACGCACACACACACACACACACACACACACACGAAAAGAGAGGAGCAACTTACCCAAACACACCCAGCTAGGGGCAGAGCCAGGATCTGGGATCTGAACTAACATATGCTGAAGCTCAAACTGTTTCCCCTGAACAAGAGGGCAGCAAGCTGCAGCCCGAGGATGAAGTCTGCCTGCCGCCTGCTTCTGCAGTTAGCTGCGCTTTAGCGTTTACATCAGCACCCATGGCTGCTTTCGTGCTTCACTGGCAGAGCCAGAAATATTTACTGTTTACTGTCAGACCGTTCACGGAGAAAGCTCACCAGCCTCTGCTTAAACCAGTCTCCCCAGCTGCTCAGTCAAAACACACTGCCCGCCTCGGAGCCTCCCTAGAGGTGACCTGGGTGCAGGTTTTTCCCCTGGAGACTAGCTGCAGTGGCCAAGAGCTCAGGGTATTACGTTGTGTCCATGTAGAAGCTGCTAAACAAGGTGAGCCTGGGCCACGCGGCCCAGTGTGCAGCCTACAGCCCGGATGGGGAGATGGTGGCCATTGGCATGAAGAACGGAGAGTTTGTGGTCTTGCTGGTGAACAGCCTGAAAGTTTGGGGGAAGAAGAGAGACCGGAAGTCTGCTATTCAAGATATCAGGTACATAGCAAGTGGTCTGGGCAGGGAGGAGAAAGGCAGGCATTCGTTCTCCCTCCCCTGGTTCCCGTTCCAGGAGGCTGGGATGAAGAACTCACATATGAGAGGGTCCCTTTCAGTGAGCCAGCTCTGGTAGGAGATCCTCTCACACGTTAGTTCTCAGGCACATCTTTGCTGATTCCCACGAGTGTGGTAAAAACTTCTTGTGAGGAGCCTTCTACAGAAGGCTGCACTCACCCATTTTCTTTTTTCCTGGGAAGTTTGATCCAGAGAAGCGGTCTAATTCCTTAAACTGTTGGAGAAGCTACCCAACCTGACCTTGAGCTTGGGAAGTTCGTCCCAGAGCAGACCTCATGCCTGACTGGCCCCAGACAGCCCTCCTCACAGACTGTGCTCTTGAATTGCTTTTTCTAGAATCAGCCCAGAAGCCCTCCTCACAGACGGTGCTCTTGAATTGCTTTTTCTAGAATCAGCCCAGACAGCAGATTCTTAGCCGTTGGTTCTTCTGAACACACAGTTGACTTCTATGACCTCACTCAGGGCACAAGTTTGAACCGCATCGGCTACTGCAAAGATATCCCCAGCTTCGTCATTCAGATGGATTTTTCTGCAGATGGCAAGTACATCCAGGTGTGCTTCGCCTTTACTGATAATAGTATAACCATTGATATACTATAAAGTATACATAGTATAACCGGGGTAACCATTGATAATAGTATTACTCACAACAGCTTAGGTGAAACCAGGGCTGACTGTTCGCCAGGCAGTGTGTTCACAGGAACCCCTTAAGGACGTTGCTTTTCCTATTTTATACCTGAACAAACAGAGGTTTAAGAATTTAAGAAAGTCAAATAAAATTAAAAATAGAGTTATTCTTCAGTAGGAAAGCAGAAAACAAGCTCTAATCATCTTGAGCTTCTCTCCACCGCCCCTTCAAAGCTTCCTAATTCCTAGTTCTCAGGGCTGCACCGAAGCCTGTGTTGCCTCTTATACTTCATCTCAAATCCAAATCCCATGGGCAGTGTGGCCCCTCCACCTTGGGACCTAGACTCCAGACCATGACCCTGGAGTGAAGGCCCTGGAGGACTGACCCACAGCGAGGGATCAAGAGGGGTTCCACTCGTGGCCCTGAGAACAATGATGTCTCCAGCACTTTGAACAAATATTATGCATTTGTGAGCTGGCCAGGAGTCAGGTAGTCATTCTGAAAGAACATTCATTTGTCAAGTGTGAACTGAATCAGGCATTAGACTTCTGAAGGTGGAGGAAACGGGCCTGATCCCTGCTCTCCGGGAGCTTGCCTTGTTGTGGACAAGAGGAGCATTAATCTCATCACACAGTGTACCCATAATCATAAATTTTGATTATGTGCTGAGAAGGAAAAGCACAGTGCCCTGTGGGGGCATTTAACAGACGCTGAGTTTAGACTGACTTTCCCTCCCTGTTCACACTGAGGTCTGCAGGGTGTGCAGAGGTCAGCCAACCAAGACAACAGAACGTGGCTCCAGGCGTCCACGTGAAAAACCAATGTGGGAAGGATTGCAGGGAATTTGGGGTGGCTGGGCCAGCACTGCGGCGGGACAGGGGGCTGGAGATGGAGGCAGCAGCACATGCTGGAAAACGGTTGCTTTCCTCTAGAAGGTTCCCAGAGAAGCCAGGATCGGGTCCTAGATACTTCAGAGATCATCTATGTTGGCTGTTGTCCATCAGAAACCTTGCTTCAGTTCTTTACTGAAGGACCCTGCTTCCCAGAGAACAGGGATCCCCAAGTCTGAGCAAGTACCAGCATCCCCTGGAGGCTTTATTAAAATGACCGCTGGGTCCCACCCTCTTCAGGGTATCTGATGGGGGGTCGGGGGTGGGGGTCCAAGAGCACACATTTCTAACAAATTTCCAGATGCTGCTTCTGCTGGTGGAGAACCACAGTTGGCGAACCACTGCCTTAGAACTTTGGAAAATAGCAAGAAAATGGATGGGAAATGCCCTGCTTGTGTAGACTTGGCTGCAGGCTGACCACAGGCTTTGCAGGCTGGAGCTGAACTTGGGTTTGGTGGAAAGGTCTGGGGATGTGGAGGTTGGGAAGCAGTACATGGGAAGGGGAGTCCTTTGGGCATTAAAGAAAGAACATTGATGGGCATGGCTGCCTCCCATCTGCAGGTGTCCACAGGAGCCTACAAGCGCCAGGTACATGAAGTTCCCCTGGGGAAGCAGGTCACCGAAGCTGTGGTCATTGAGAAGATCACCTGGGCCTCCTGGACAAGGTGACTGCAGGAAAGGTCCCAAGGGAGACTACTCTTGTCCCAGCCTCAGCCTCAAGTTTGTGTGGGGCTGGGATCTGAAGCAGCTCAGAGACAGCTCTTTCCCTCGGGCAGTAGGGAAGGAAGCTTCTAGCTCCCAGATTGGGCCACAGGCTTTGATCTGACCTGGGCTTTTGAAATGCAAAGTCCCTCTTGTGTAATCTGTCCCACCCATCCCCAGCTCCACCCAACAAGTTCAAAGGGAAACCATCTCCCAGCTCTTGGCCAAGCCCCCTCCAGTACAGTGAGGCCTTCTCCAGCCCTGGGATGGGGAGGGAGGGCTGGCACCAGGTAGCAGGGCCCTGCCAAGTCAGAAAAGAGGAGACCACCAGCCTGGGAGCTTAAAGGAGCCCCCACTCTTCAACCAAAGCCACACATACTCAGAAGCATTATGAGGAAGAGGGAGAGAACCAAAGATGGAGGGAACTTGTCTTGGGGTTAAAGGGGCCCGAGGCAGAGAACAGCAGGAGCTGGGGCAAGTGCATAGACGGGGAGGGGACAGAGGAGCCACATGACCACACTGACTCTTCCTCTCCTCCCCGGGAGAGGATGCCTGACTGCAGGAAGCCTTGTCACACACCTCACACCTCTTCCTGTTGGAACAGCATTCTGGGAGATGAAGTCATTGGCATCTGGCCGCGGAATGCAGACAAGGCTGATGTCAACTGCGCCTGTGTGACCCACGCAGGGCTGAACATCGTCACGGGAGACGACTTTGGGCTGGTGAAGCTCTTTGATTTTCCGTGCACAGAGAAATTTGTGAGTTTCCCTTAGAGTAACTCCCTGCCCAGCCTCTAGGCTCTCTGACATTGTGCATTCTCCCGGAGATTGTGGCCACATGGACACGACTATCTACAATCTAGCACAAGAGGAATCTTGTCACAGCCCTGGGGAGACTTGGCCACCCCTAACCTTTTTCTCTCCTTCACGAGGGGAAGTCTTGGAAGCCAGGAGGAGGGGGGCTGGGGGTACCGAGCAGGGCAAGAGTGAGGCAGGAAGCCACGAAGGGCTGGCTCCCAGAGACGTCCAGACCTAACGGGCACCGTGGGTGAAGGGAAGCCTGGGGAGGCGGAGCGGAGTCCTGGGAGTGGGCCAGGGTTGCTGAAGGACAGGCTTGCTTAGTCACCTCCATTCCCTTTTGCTCACAGGCCAAACATAAGCGTTACTTCGGTCACTCAGCTCATGTGACGAACATCCGTTTCTCTCATGACGACAAGTATGTAGTTAGCACTGGAGGAGACGACTGCAGGTACCAACCTGATTCATCTGGCTCTGCCCCGAGGCCTGGCCTTCACCCCTACCATCCCCACCTCAGTTGTCAGCTCCTCCCAGGGACACAGGAGGGGCTGGTATGGGAAGTGACCAAGAGATGCAGTGAGGACTTCCCCAGTGTAAGGTATTTAGTCTCCGGTGACCCCAAACCCTAACCGTGATATGTCCCCACTAGGTTGGCCTGGGATTGGAGGGAAGCCAAGGGCAGGTCAGAGCTACTCTGAGCATTGCTGGTTGGAGGGGCAGGTGCTGAGAGACCCAACCTCCAGGCGGCAATTTCAGTAGGAGCTGTGGGCTGTTGCATATAATCAGGAGCTTAGAGTGACCTTGATCCACAGGCCTTGTTAACTCAGAACTTCCAGTTCATCACTAGAGTTCTTACATAGATGATTAATCCACAACTCTGTGAGAGGCTTATAAATAGTAATATTGGGCCTCAGTCACGCAGAACACATTGTCAGATTTTACACGTGAGATCAGACAAGGAGTGAAGCCATTAGGACCAGTGCTGGTTAGTAGGCGGAGAACCTCCACCAGCTGTGTAGACTCCTAAACTGGGCCTGCCCCTAACCTTCACCACTGCTCAGTGAGAAACAGGCCTCGTGCTCTGGGAGGCATGACTGGTCTTCCGAGCTTTCGGAAGGACCCCATAGCAGCCTACTCCAGAGATGCTATCCAAGGAGCTCTCTTGTGTCCCTCCACCAAGGGCCTTTCTTATTTGGAGTGTGGGGGACCAGCACGAGGTCATTCAGCTTCTCCATATCTCATGTAGATGAAGAGCTTTACAGAAACATGAATATAGGTTTCTGTTCAGATGAAGACTGGGCTCACAGGGGCATCAAGAAGAAACACATGCATTTTTAGTAGTGTGAGTTAGGTTGTGGAAATGGTACCTATAGAGAATTTTAACCCACTTTCTACCCAAAAGCATTTTGTAGAAAATGGCCCCAAAGGATGCTTTCTGCTGGCCCCCCGGAAATATCCATCTCCGGGCCACTGTGTCAACCGCCGCAGGCACTGAGAGCTGTTGGGAGAGGGCCAACAGCAGCTCCCGGGGTGGGAAGGAGCGGGAGGATCCCCATCCACAGCAGCACCAACCAAACTGAAACAAGCAGCCACGGGAGACAGGAGCCAACCTGGAGATCTGAGGGGGCTACTGGTCACTGTAACGGGCTTGGATGGCACCTTCCCAACGCAGGGCCCCCTCGGCCCGGCAGCCATGGGCTCCTGTCACCCCTGGCCCTGTGCTGAACACTAGAAAGAGCTCTCCTGCTTGAGTGGAGCTGATAAAACCTCTTCAGTGGTAACAAGAGGGAAGTGTGAAGTCAGGCTGCCAGCAGTCCTCCCATTCAGAAGGGACATGCTGAAAGAGCCAGACCAAACAGATAACATGGACCTTAAAAAAAACCCAACAGACCTTTAACTGGTGGCAAGATCCCTGGTTTGTCTTCTAAAATTGAAATCAAAATGTTCAGCCTGAGCTTGACTCTGGAGCTCTTGGCAAGAATGACTTTTGTCACTTGACAAAAGTTATGATGTCCAGCCCTGCAAAATGTTTGGTCTGTCTTTTCAGTGTATTTGTGTGGCGATGCCTGTAAATGCCAGAATCCGCTTTCCTGCTGCCACCACGGCTGGCAACCGCAGAGGCCATGACGAGGTGCCTCCTGGCTGCCAGCTGCTGGGAAAGGTCTGTGCCGCAACAAGCTACATGAGCTCCAAGTGCTGGTGAAATGTGACTGCTCCCATCACCTGGAGCTTCCAAAACTGGGATGTCAAGAAGGAAGGTCAGTGCTGACGTGTTAAGACTGCTTGCCTCTCTTCCTGAGACTAANCACAGGCCTTGTTAACTCAGAACTTCCAGTTCATCACTAGAGTTCTTACATAGATGATTAATCCACAACTCTGTGAGAGGCTTATAAATAGTAATATTGGGCCTCAGTCACGCAGAACACATTGTCAGATTTTACACGTGAGATCAGACAAGGAGTGAAGCCATTAGGACCAGTGCTGGTTAGTAGGCGGAGAACCTCCACCAGCTGTGTAGACTCCTAAACTGGGCCTGCCCCTAACCTTCACCACTGCTCAGTGAGAAACAGGCCTCGTGCTCTGGGAGGCATGACTGGTCTTCCGAGCTTTCGGAAGGACCCCATAGCAGCCTACTCCAGAGATGCTATCCAAGGAGCTCTCTTGTGTCCCTCCACCAAGGGCCTTTCTTATTTGGAGTGTGGGGGACCAGCACGAGGTCATTCAGCTTCTCCATATCTCATGTAGATGAAGAGCTTTACAGAAACATGAATATAGGTTTCTGTTCAGATGAAGACTGGGCTCACAGGGGCATCAAGAAGAAACACATGCATTTTTAGTAGTGTGAGTTAGGTTGTGGAAATGGTACCTATAGAGAATTTTAACCCACTTTCTACCCAAAAGCATTTTGTAGAAAATGGCCCCAAAGGATGCTTTCTGCTGGCCCCCCGGAAATATCCATCTCCGGGCCACTGTGTCAACCGCCGCAGGCACTGAGAGCTGTTGGGAGAGGGCCAACAGCAGCTCCCGGGGTGGGAAGGAGCGGGAGGACCCCCATCCACAGCAGCACCAACCAAACTGAAACAAGCAGCCACGGGAGACAGGAGCCAACCTGGAGATCTGAGGGGGCTACTGGTCACTGTAACGGGCTTGGATGGCACCTTCCCAACGCAGGGCCCCCTCGGCCCGGCAGCCATGGGCTCCTGTCACCCCTGGCCCTGTGCTGAACACTAGAAAGAGCTCTCCTGCTTGAGTGGAGCTGATAAAACCTCTTCAGTGGTAACAAGAGGGAAGTGTGAAGTCAGGCTGCCAGCAGTCCTCCCATTCAGAAGGGACATGCTGAAAGAGCCAGACCAAACAGATAACATGGACCTTAAAAAAAACCCAACAGACCTTTAACTGGTGGCAAGATCCCTGGTTTGTCTTCTAAAATTGAAATCAAAATGTTCAGCCTGAGCTTGACTCTGGAGCTCTTGGCAAGAATGACTTTTGTCACTTGACAAAAGTTATGATGTCCAGCCCTGCAAAATGTTTGGTCTGTCTTTTCAGTGTATTTGTGTGGCGATGCCTGTAAATGCCAGAATCCGCTTTCCTGCTGCCACCACGGCTGGCAACCGCAGAGGCCATGACGAGGTGCTTCCTGGCTGCCAGCTGCTGGGAAAGGTCTGTGCCGCAACAAGCTACATGAGCTCCAAGTGCTGGTGAAATGTGACTGCTCCCATCACCTGGAGCTTCCAAAACTGGGATGTCAAGAAGGAAGGTCAGTGCTGACGTGTTAAGACTGCTTGCCTCTCTTCCTGAGACTAAAACTACACGTACTCACTACACTGACAAAGAAATCCTATCTGATAATGTAGCCCACTGACAAATTTAAAGCCTCAGTTACCCTAACCAATATGTAGCTTTTAATTTGCATCAAAACTTTTACAAAAGATGTTTTGCTATTATGTTTCTATATACTTTAAAAATGTTCATTTTTACAAATAAGGAAGTTGAACAGGACAGCTTAAGTTAGATTCACTGAAATACTAGAAATACCGATAGCCTCTGTTCTCCACATTTAGCTTTCAAAACCAAATGAGCCATGTATAAACAAGTTGAGAAACTTAATTTTTTTAATATTTCGTTTGCAGAGTTTTATATCCATTAAGTGCCTTTGAAAGCTTCCAGTTGTGTGGGCTGCTATCTCACCTCCCACAAATTATCTCATATGGTGCTAAAACTTCAAAACTGAGGAGGGCTACAGGATCCCAGCAGATTCCTGGTCACCCATGTCATGTGTTTAGGTCAAGGCTTCCCAAAGAAAAGACATTAGTTACGTGCTTGGGAAACAGTGACTATTTGAAGTTGAACAGCAAAGAAACTTAAGTTCAGGTGTTGGAAGATGGGTGGGTAGAGTGGGTTTCATTATACTGCATGTCAAACCCACAACATCCAAAACATTTCAAATAAAACAAAACTCTACTATAAAATAGAAGGGGAAAAAAAAAAAAGCTCAAATAGGTCCAGGAATATGAGCTGATTTATCCCACTGAACCTAAAATGCTAATAGAGGAGGTGCCTGGAGGCTGCGCTGGGAGGGCCACTCCCAGAGTGGGGTGGACTTGATTCCAGTGGTGTGCTTCAGATGAATGGTACAGGTCAAGTATGGATTCAGAAAATCTCTGCAGAACAAATTCCTAAGCCCAAAGTAGTATTTGATAACTCAAGATTATAAAACTAAATAATCTAGCTCAGAGTTGGCTAGATGACAGAATGTGACTTGGCCAACAAAATCAGAATCACCCTGGACCACCTCCCATCATACTTGACGCTTGCTGACGACTAACAAGAGGGGCTGATGATGGCACGCGTGGGAAGGCAGGCTGGTGACAGACTGGGACTCTGAGCACATACATTATACCAATTAGACCTTCTAGTCAGTGAACTAAAATTCTGGATCTTGAGTTACTGGCTATTTTCAGTTGTCAGTTTAGACGAACGGCAAAATGAAGCATTTTCAATTAAATAGATTAACATTTACCACAGAAGTGCTTCAACATTCTAAATGGATTAGATCACTCATTAAGCTATTTTTATATGCCAGTTTATTAATGCCTTACATTAATCCACTGATAGGTTGTTGGGCCCACAGTTAGAGTCCCTATGCAGCCCTAATTCTGTTTTCCATATCCATGTGACTGGTGATGCTGAGTGATAACCATGTCTGCCTATATTGTACACTGACCTTTCATACTGATTGAATCTTGCATTGAAATAACTATGTGAAGAACAAATTTATCAATGATGATATATGTACACACTATATTTAAAGAGCAATAGTGTCTGTGTGTCAAGAAAAGTTCTTAAATCTGATTTGTAAACATTTATATAGTATGATTTTATGTATGTTCATAAATCCTGCACTGTATTCCATATGTTAAAATATTGGTGCATGAATTTATTTTCAATTAAAGTATAAAAAATACATAATTTAAAAACATTTTGGTATGTGTCAAATAGATTTAATTATGTAAACATGGCTACACTGAGCTTAAAGCCGTTCTGGAAGTGCAAGCCAGTGCACACACTGGTGGAGGCGAAGTCTACCCTTTGTGTCTAATACTTTCATTCTACAGCAGGTTCATGAAACCAAAATACGAAACATCTTTTAAGTCTATAAGCTTTATTGATACTTTGCTTTTACAGTTCACAATGCATTCCACAGATTTAGTTCAGTACAGCTTAAACCACAATTGTATAAATCGTCATTTATAATTTCTTACATAACAATGTTTGATATTTGCAAACATTTTTGGAAGCATTAGATTCAGTCCAGAGTTTGTGTAAAATTAACTACAGTAAGTCTGTGCAATGAAGTTTATGTTGAGGAGTTCTGTTTGCATGGCATCGGTTTGTGTTGAAAACAGATGGTAGTGCGCCTAGAAATATGTTTTTTCCCTAGCTTATGTGCTTTGGAACTACACACATAAAACCAATGACAGAAGTATCAAGCACTGTGGGGCAGCTGGAAAGGTAAAGGTCTAAGCTTTGTGAAACACTATATATAGATATATATATAATCTATATTTACTTATATTGGCAATTAATACAACAGTAAATTTCACAATACACCTAGAACATACCAGGAAAGGCGAGCTTTTTCACTCCTGCCTTGGTGGTATGATCTCGTCTAAACATTTCATTATTTCAGAAAATCTGCATCAACCTACACAGACCGTACACAGTGCACAAACTGTGAAAAGGGTTATTTCTTTCAGCTCCACTTTCTTTGCAATTCCCCAAATACAGCAAGACTACCTGCGACAAAGTGTAATATACAGCTTTCTCAGATCTTTGTTTATTCACCAGTGCCTCATACAGGAAAAACAAATATGATTACGATTTAAATCCATACATAGCAGCTTACAATACTTAAGATGATGAACACAGGGCAGTCAAGACAGGTCATTTTTCCTCAGACACTGCGTTGCTAAAAATAAAGATCTGTGAAACTGCATTGCAATGTCAAGGCTTTGTTCTTCCCTGACCCTCCCCAATGGAATCAAATGAATATCCCCTTTAAAGATAAACTCCTATTGTTAACTCTTTCAGGCTTTCTCATTCAGCTTTACGCTTCAATCCAGGGATTTTTGCTTGGATTCTACAAATGAGAAGGAGGGGGAAAAGGTCAGTGTAAATACTGTGAATTTATAATATTTTGTTTTCTGCTTCTTAAAATGTCTATCCTTCAAGACTTACATGTACATTGCTCAGCTTATACAAGAAATAAAATCCTAAGGCTGTCAAACTACAAGCTATAATTTTGCCACCTTGACCTCACAAATTAGACTCAAAGCCTTAGATACATGTAATTGATACAGAATCAATGATCCAAATGTTAGGAAAAAAATCTTTTGGCAACTCACTTTAGATCTGACTGAAATTGACTACTATGACTTAACATGAAAATACTGCACTGTTGTCAAAGTCCAGTACACTTAGCCTTAGTGTAAAAAAAGTGCAGACTTTAAATACTTACTTAGCCATAGCATCTTTAACATTCTTATTTGCAAGTCCTAGATAATGATCTATTTGCGCCTGAAAGAGATAAAGAATTTATTAGAAAATTACCATTGCTAACAAATCTTAGAACTGTGTTCCAACATATTAAAGGCTTAAGAAACTGCCACATTTCTCATTTTTCATAAGATTTTGGAAACTGGCACTGACATTTCTAAGTTCCACATAAGAGAATGAGGTTTGTATTCTGAAATCTACAGTTATATTACCTGATGCCGTTCATAAATAACAGGAACACTGAAGAGTGAAATCAGAGCTGAAAAAGGAAATACACAGGCTTTAAAGTAGATTGCAGTGTTTGTTCCCTAAATCATACCAAAGTCATCAAACTGGCAGCACTCTTAAGATACAGCCAGGAATGTTCCTACTATAAGGAGACACAGCTGCTGGTGGGCAGAGGAATGAATTAACCAAGGGAGCCAGGAGCCACTCTTGGCTTCACATTACAGACTTTATAAAATATAGGCATCCCTAAGTAGTTAGACATATGACTGCACATCAAATAAGGCCACTCTTGATCTGGTTTATCACTGTTGGAGAAGTCTTCAGGAAGTAAAGTGGCATTTCCATAAATAGTGTAAGTATTAGCAATTTATTTAAGGTCACAACCTCTAGTGTATAGCCCTCTATTTTTCCTACAATATAAGAATATTTTCAACTAAAACATCTTGAAGTTCATTGCACACCATTTTTTTTTTTCGGGCTATGCTATGCCGTATGCAAGATCTTGGTCTCCACACCAGGGATCAAACCCATGGCCTCTGCAGTGGAAATATGGAGTCTTAACCACTAGTCCGCCAGGAAGTCCCCAATCTTTTAAAAAATTTTTCATTCTATTGGTTTTGTAGACTTACCCAGAATTAGTAGTGTCAGACCATTGAACAAGGCACCAACATAGGTAAATACCCACATCAACACTGCAAACTGTAAGAGAATAACAGCCAATTAAAGACAAAATTCAAGTAAAGTTTTAAAATTAAACCTTCAAATAAATACATCCCATGTAAATGCCAAACTACTATAGGCATACTCCTTGGAGATTGGGTAAAAACTATATGGATATTTCACTAAGCTGCCAGGCTCGATTCAGGAATTTCAGGATCTAAATAAAACAGTTAATAGATAATGATTCATTTTCCTCTGAAGTACATTACCAAATAGTTGATTCTGTTTCCTCTAAAATCAGAAAGCATAACAAAGGTCACCACCTTGCCCCTCCAGCTCTACTATAGTATTCAACTTCTAAAATGGGAAGACTGGAAAGCTATCGTGAGAATTAACTATTGAAAATGATTTTCAAGTACCAACCAGTGATTCAAGATTTACACGAGCTGAATAACTCAGACATATATCTGAATAAGCAATAATGGCACAAGGAGACTACGTCTCAAGTACCCCAAAATATCAGCTCTAACATTTTATTAAGGATCAGAAGGACTTTCTCTCCAGTAATAAATGTTTTAACAGCCAGTGAGGACTCCTCAAACTTTTAAACCTAATACTAAAATTGACCATTATTCTTTTAGCCACTGCCTTCTTTATTTAGCAAACACTAACCCAGTTCTTACTATTGATGTATTAGTACCACACACTGTTTTAAGTGCTTTACAAATACAAACTCATGTATTCCTAACAATTGTATGAGGTAGGCACTGCTATTATTACCGCAGCAGATGAAGACACTAAGGAAAAAACAGAGGAACTTGCCAGAACTGAGGTTATGCTGTCATATTTCACTGCGCCCTCCAGGGACTGCAGTGCAGGCTAAATATTCTTATTTTAGTAATCCTCATCTCAAAACCTTTGATTAAAAAAAAAAATCATTAAATACAGCAGTTAGGGAAAAGCCTTGTTTCTATAAGGTGCTTTCATTTTGAGAAGTCCTTTCTTTCCTCACCGTATTTTAGTTTACTCATGAATGGTTGAATAAGAGGATTTCAAAGTTTTCTTCCAGTTTTTGTTGACACCATATAGTAAAAATTCAATGACATGTTCAAGCAGTTCTTGAAGACTTATAAACACCAAGTCAGTCTGGATTTTATTAAACATTCAGCAGAAGCAGTTTCTCTGTTCCCTATTAAAAGCCTTCATATGTCTGGCAATCCCTCTGCCCTGTTTAGTAGGTCACAAACATCCCACCACGATGCCACCACCGACAACAATTATTTCTAAGAGCAAAGTATAAATGAAAAGGAGGAGTGAGCACCTCCATCATCTAAAGAAGGGATCAGCAAACTTTCTGTAAATAAAGACAGAAAACAAACATTTTTGGTTTTATGGGCCACAAAGGATCTCTTGTCACATATTCTTTGAATATTATCCTTTAAAACCATAAAAAGTATAATCAGCTCCCAGGCTGTACAAAAACAGGTCACAAGCCAGACCGAACAGTAGCTTCCTAACTCTTATCTAAAGCATATCTTTGTCCATGTAGCATTCATTCAGCAAAATCTGATTGAATACCTACTATGAGCTGGGTGCACGCTAAGTCGCTTCAGTCGTGTCCGACTCTTTGCGACCATATGGACTGTAGCCCACCAGGTGGGTTGCCATGAGCTGGGTACTGAGTGGTAATTAAAGTGTTCAGATTCTAGGAAGTTTATTTATTGCAGGTTAGGAAGAATCTTGGATTCCTGCACCAACTGTCAGTTCTACAAAGAGCAACACTTTGGTTACCCCTATAATTGAATTTAATGTTCAAGTGAGCAAATATCAAGCATTCTTAACAGCTGCCAATTGCAAATCAAAAATTAAATGCTCTCCTGGTCTTTGCAACTTCTATGGAACCTCTGGTAGAAGGGTTTGAAGTGTGACTCCAGTTAGTTAGCAAGCCCTTTCCCTCTCACATAGTTTTACAGACTCCTATTGCAAAAGCTAAATATAACTTCTGCACTTGAGCAAGTTTACCATAGAGCAACAGAGTTATTTTCATCCATCACCATCCACCAGGGCAAAAAGAGAAGGGTCGACCTACATTTGAGAAGAAACTGCTTTAGCAATAAAGATACCCTTACCATGACAAAATTCAGAAACTAACACACAAGCTAAAAATAAGTCCTAATTTGGTCATAAAGTCACTGACAAGGCTGCACTCTAAATCCATAAAAAAGAGAAGCCCAAGTCTTCACACCAAGGTGATGTAAGGGGTTCAGATGTCACTAGATCTGCCTCTTGCAGGACACTTTCTAAAAGCCCGATGATCCAGGTGCAGAGAGAAATGGAAGGAGGCTTCATTCCTCTGTGGGGGCAGGCTGGTGACACAAAGGCATGAGGGAGTCTCGGTGAGGACCAAGGCAGATATGTGCCTTTTACCTCTCAAGAAGCACCTGCAATCCAGCTCCACAAGTAAACGTTCCAGGCCAAGGCCGCCATGTTTCCCCATTTTAGGAGAGAAACCCAGAAATTCACATTTGTATGTGCTATCACAGAATTTGCAAATGTTGCAGCTAAGTCTGGAGAAAATTTAACACTTCAGGGCCCAAAACAAAAATACTGGGTAAGGGTTTCGAGAGGACTCCTTCAGAAGAGAAAGGACTTAAGAGCCAACATCAAACAATTGCACAATTGCTGAAACTTATTATGTAATAACAGCAACTAACCAATTTCTCAGTTAACNCATGTGCTATCACAGAATTTGCAAATGTTGCAGCTAAGTCTGGAGAAAATTTAACACTTCAGGACCCAAAATAAAAATACTGGGTAAGGGTTTCCAGAGAGGACTCCTTCAGAAGAGAAAGGACTTAAGAGCTAACATCAAACAATTGCACAATTGCTGAAACTTATTATGTAATAACAGCAACTAACCAATTTCTCAGTTAACTTCATCATAACCCCAAAAGTTAAATACTGTTATTATCCCCATAAAAGAAAAAAACAAGATACAAAGATGAGGGCAAGTTGCCAAACCAGAGGTGACAGTAATTGTAGGTTCATCTGACTCCAGAATCTCTGCTCTGCTATACAGTAAAGCCTCTTACAGAGTACATGTGTGCTAAGTTGCTTTAGTAACGTCTGACTCTGTGCAACCCTATGGGCCATAGCCCGCCAGGCTCCTCTGTCCATGGGATTCTCCAGGCAAGAATACTGGAGTGGGTTGCCATGCCCTCCTCCATTTATTAATGGTCATGAATGTACATGCTGTTATCAAGAAGCAGGGAAAAGTCCAATGAACACTTTAAACCTACAAATTTTATGCTATTCCATGGCAAACACTTGGCAACACTGCAGCCAACGCATACTAACTGAGGAAGTCAAAGGCTCATGTCTCTTTAGGCAGGAATCAGACAGGAGGAAACGGGGACAAAGCGGAGTGAAGGTCTACCAATATTTACTGGAAGAGGGCAAAGGCCACGTCTTGTCTTTTGTCTGGGTTATAGGGAATTCAATTCAAGTGTGTATCACATGTATACTACACTGAAAAGCTCTGTAGATTTGATGTGATGATGTCTCTATGGGGTGGGGAGGCATTTTTTAGGAAAATGGGGGGAGGGTGCATGACAATTTCAGAAGTTACTTTGGCAATTCACATTTTCAAACTTTTCCTGCAGTTTTAAACAATGAAAATCATTTGACTTTTGCTATCTTCAGCCTCATTCATTACTAATCACATTTTCACAAGCTCATTTCCTATCTAAATTTTCTGCGAGCCAAAGGAACCAGAAAGGAAACTGTCAAAATGTGTATGTTAATAAATGCCTAAGAGCCTGAGGGCTATATTTAATGTTCTTTTGGGTCAGCTATTTCTGGAATTCAGGCCTTTTTTCTCATTTTCAGATTTCAGACAGATTTCTGGAACATTATGGTTACCTGATGTTCAGACAAATATAGCTAGACATTTTATTACAATTTTAACATATATTTTCCCTGATAGTTTGCTTTCATAAAGAATCCAGTGTTTATCACGCAAAGTCATGTGACAGAAAAATAAGAACCTCTGCCTAAAACACCTGGTCTTAGTATCTGGTAAGAACAGAAATGGTATGGACCTAACAGAAGCAGAAGGTATTAAGAAGAGGTGGCAAGAATACACAGAACTATACAAAAAAGACTTTAATGACCCAGATAACCATGATGGTGTGATCACTCACCTAGAGCCAGACATCCTAGAGTATGAAGTCAAGTGGGCCTTAGGAAGCATCATTACACACAAAGCTAGTGGAGGTGATGGAATTCCAGCTATTTCAAATCCTAAAAGATGATGCTGTGAAAGTGCTGCACTCAATATGCCAGCAAATTTGGAAAACTCAGCAGTGGTTTCCAGCCACAGGACTGGAAAAGGTCAGTTTTCATTCCAATCCCAAAGAACGGCAACCCCAAACAATGTTCAAACTACCACACAATTGCACTCATCTCACACGCTAGCAAAGTAATGCTCAAGATTCTCCAAGCGAGGCATCAACAGTACATGAACTGAGAACTTCCAGATGTTCAAGATGGATTTAGAAAGGGCAGAGGAACCAGAGATCAAATTGCCAACATCCGCTGGCTCATAGAAAAAGCAAGAGAATTCCAGAAAAACATCTGCTTCACTGACTACGCTAAAGCCTTTGTCTGTGTGGATCACAACAAACTGTGGAAAATTCTTATAAAAGATGGGAATACCAGACCACCTGACCTGCCTCCTGAGAANCATGAACTGAGAACTTCCAGATGTTCAAGATGGATTTAGAAAGGGCAGAGGAACCAGAGATCAAATTGCCAACATCCGCTGGCTCATAGAAAAAGCAAGAGAATTCCAGAAAAACATCTGCTTCACTGACTACGCTAAAGCCTTTGTCTGTGTGGATCACAACAAACTGTGGAAAATTCTTATAAAAGATGGGAATACCAGACCACCTGACCTGCCTCCTGAGAAATATGTATGCAGGTCAGGAAGCAACAGTTA
>SJYS01015497.1:5805-20716 GCA_006410695.1 Philantomba maxwellii
GTACCAGGCCTTTTCATATAAGGAAATTTGGTATCCCCTGGCAGATACCAAAATTCTTGGATTCCAGGGGTCCTGGAACCAATCCCCTTAGCTACCTACAGATCTCATACTACAGAATAGTTTCTAATCTGTGCTGTTGTTTTCAACTAATGATTAAAGTATCTTATGTGTGATGTGTGTGGTGCTCAGGCATGAAGCTGTGTCCAGCTCTTTGTGACCCCATGCACTGAAGCCCGCCAGGCTCCTCTGTCCATGGGATTTTCCTGGCAAGAATACTAGAATGGGATGCCATTTCCTTCTCCAGGGGACCTTCCTGACTCAGGGATTGAATCCACGTCTCCTCCACTGGCAGGCAGATTCTTTACCACTGAGCCACCTGGGAAGCCCTGTTAAAGATTCTTATATGTGATGTATCTACTTAATGGTCTTGAGCATTATCTTTTGAAAAATAGAAATAAAATATACTTGAGTAATTGCATTTTTGTGATTACTAGGGAGGCTGACTGTCTTCCCATTTAATCTTGCCCTCTCAAGGCATGTTAACTGTTTTTCTGATATTACTGGTTGTGCACTGAATCATCTAGTCCCTGAATGGCCAGAGAGTGGGTCAAAGATGCGAGAAGGGAGGAGAATCACAAGACTGGTCAGTATGGAGATCCACATAAACCCTTGCCCCACTTACCACCAGTATCTATAGCCCTTGCTACTCTACCAGCCTGCTGGTCTACCTTCCACCCCAGGCTGTATTTAGGATAGAACTTCAGCAGATGGCCAGTGGCTGGTGATAGTCAGCACTTTATTAGATTTAGTTAGTACCATTTGAGTCACTAATAGCTTTTGTTGAGAACATGAACCAGCAATGAAATTAATCATTGCATTGGAGAGAAATGTCAAGGTCAACACAATACTCATTTTCAGATCGTGTTGAGCTGGTTGCCTGACATGTCAGTCTTGGTTGATATCGGGAGAGCTTTCCTAACAAGATAGAAATGGGACCATTGGATTATTGTTTCTTCCTGCTGTGCTAGAGTATTGGCTTCCTCAGAATTTCTCTCCATTATACAGCCAGCACTCCAGCCCTACCTTCCCCAACCCCTCCCCTTCCTGAAAATGCTTCCTTTTGTTAGCTGCCTCTCACTGTCAAGCACTCGTATCTTTTATGAAAGCTTTTTCAGGGACGACTCAGTATCTTGCATTGGCACGTAAACATTTTGACAGCTCTCATGTGTCTCGTCTTCTGTTTAGTCTTAGACTTTCTTACCGTGGCCTGGAATTAAGACCCTTTGCTATAGATCAACTGGATTTTTACATTAGTTAACATTTCTAGTACATCAGTAATATCTAGCCCTTTGGTTCTGTTAGCTTTCTTTTTCTCTTTGTCCCTTTAATCTTGTGCTTTACCAGTTTATCTGAGTCTTACAGTCTTTGCAGATGGTGGAAAAATTCCTAAATAACCAGATGAGTCTCCTGGTAAAACAGTATCCTCTCCAATCACATTATCTTTTTGCGTAGAGGAGTAACAGCTATGATTTTGGGTAGTGAAACAGACATAAACTACATTAGTTGAAAATACTTCGAAAGTTGGCTCTCTCACCCACTGCATTTTTTGGAGCAGATTGCTTTTTCAGGCGGCCAGCAGAATATGAAAATTCCTTATACATCCTGAGCTTTCCAGCACAGTTTCTGAAGTATTCCTTTCTTTGGCAATTCTAATGAAAACACAGGAGGGAAAAAGTGACTTTCCTGTTCTTTCCTATCAAAAGGTAGTTACTTCTCATATAATGAACACTTTGTAGTGCAGGAGACACTCAGAGAGTAGCTAGAACTGCTAATTCGCTTTTCCTGGCAATTTAGTGCAAAATCAAATGTTTTAGAGCCCTGGTGGCTCAGATGGTAAAGAATCTCCCCTCAATGCAGGACCCGGGTTCGATCCCTTGGAGGAGGAAATGACAACCTGCTCCAGGATTCTTGCCTGGAGAGAGCCTGGGCAATTCACAGTCTACGGGTTCACCAAGAGTCAGACATGCCCGAGCGACTAACACTTTCCTTCCTTGCACTGATCTGTTGTGTTGTGTGGTTACTCATAGTTAAGCAGGTGAGTTATCTACAATCTGGGTGAAGCCTGCCCTCCCAGTCCACCCTCAACCTTGCCGCCAACTTCAGAACATTTGAATGTGACGTCAGCTTGTCAGGTTTTTCTTTTTTCCGTCATGACTCTTACATTCTCTACCAAAATTCTTTTCTCACTCGGTTCTTAGCATCCAAGAAGAAGCTCAGTCACACTTGTATGTAATAACTGTAAAAGTAATTATACTTGTTACCATTTTAAATCAAGCTGGAGGGTGGAATGTTCAAGTCACTTTCTTATTTTGGGTAAAATGTGAAGTATGAGGCAAAACAAGTTGAGCAAGACAGTGAGAGTGAGTTATGGGCTCTCCGGCAGGAAGACGCCTGGAAACCTGGAGGGGAGTGTGTGTGCTGTCAGTGTGCCTAGGAGGATGCTCCCTGGGAGGGTCGGTCAGCCTCTGGCCATCCCTTCTGTGCCTCATGCCGTTTGCTGTTGTTCAGAGGCTAAGGCATATCTGACTCTCTGCGACCCCATGGACTGCAGGACACCAGGCTTCTGGGAGTGAGTTCTGCTACTGGTGGTTTCATGTTATGAAGATCAGTGAATCTTTTTTTTTTTGTTGTTACCTTTGTATTTTGTATTGGGGTATAGCCGATTAACAACCAATGTTGTGATAATTTCAGGTGAATAGTGAAGTGACTCAGCCATACATAGACATGTGTCCTTTCTCCCCGCAAATCCCCTCCCTTCCAGGCTGCCACATAACTCTGATCAGAGTTCCCTGTGCTATTCAGGAGGTCCTTGTGGTTATCCATTTTAAATGCAGCAGTGTGTACATGTCCGTCCCAAACTCCCTGATTATCCCTTCCTCCATCCTTCCCCCTGGCAACCATAAGTTTGTTCTCTAAGTGGAGATGAGTGACTTTTGTTAAGACAAAGATCACTAGAACATCTTGGAGTTATTCACAGACATCTCAAGTGTAGGGGAGATTCATGTAGAGGATTTTGGGATTCTCCTGATTATTGCTTGAAGAGCTCGATTTCTAATGAGTCAATGGTGAAAAGATTTCTTGCTGGATATTCTTTTTCTATGGAGTGCAACTATGAGTCATTCATTTCTCAAACATTCATTACTAGTTTTGCCCAGAGTGAAAACCAAAAGGCAGGCTTTTGAACCATGCCTGGTGAAGCCTTCAGCTTCAGTGATGGTGCCTGGTAGACTGCCGAGGAAAAGGTCAAGGGCGCCTGGCTGGGGTCTTCCTGGTACCGCTTTGATGAGCACTAGTCTATAATTTCTCTTTTATCCAGTGGTGGAGTACTTAAGATTTTGTTTTTATAAAATTCCATTGCTTTAAAACTATTTGAAAGCCATCACTTTGGGGAACTGGGGTTATTGTACACAGAAAAAAAAATCACTTCTTTTTTGATGAATTGTTTTGGATTGTTCACATCTCAAAGAGATGAAATATGTGCCTTCTTTCCTGTCTCAGTCACAAGTTCTGCCTTGGTTGGAATGCTTGGAATTTTTTGTTTTTTATAACAAAATAAGTCTCTGCTTTGTAAGAAGTTTTTATGTTATAAAAAAACTTTATATATATATACACACACACATATAATACATAAATTTTAAATTTGCATACATTAAATTTTAAGGCACTTTGTTGAGGTATGATTGACCAAAAACTACATATTTAATGTATATAGTGGAGACCTAAGTAACTAAATATACACCTATGGAACTGCATGATGCCTATGGTTAACAATTGAATTGTGTATTGAAAAATTTGCCAAGGATAGATATTATGTCTTAATCACAGACACAGAGCACACACACAAACACAACAGTGATAAATAAAGGGACAGGAGGAAACTTTTGGAGGTGTTAGATAGTTTTCTATTTTTACAACTTTGATTCCATAGCCCATAGGCATGTTACTCACAAACTATGGAGTAAAACATTATGTACATGGCAAGAGACAAAATTAAATTTCACATGGCCTTGATTTCACACAACTTCTCACCCTGCCTTAAAAGAAGACTGTTTTGAAGACATAACCTTCTAAGAGGTATCCCATCATGTCTTCGTTTTTCGAGTACATTGGCCTGTTCAGTGTCTCCTTCTAAAAAATAGTGTAGTTTGAGACTGTGAGAAAAGAATGACTTTCTTGAAGAACACCTAGCTCTCCTGTTAGGTTTGGAACAACAGGATTTATCTATTCTCAACAGCTTCTTCCAAACGGGCTGTTGGTGCGATTGACATTTGTGGTGTGGGATGTTTCTGGCCTGTGTGTCACTTCCCATCTTCCGTACTCAGGAAGCATTTGCTGGCTACATTTCTTCTTGCTGTGTGACTTGGGATTTCTTTTTTTGAGGGGAAAAGTAATTCAGAATATGTTGTATGAGCAGTGTTGGGAAAAGATTAGAATACATTGTTACTAAGATGATGTGTGTTATCAATGAGGAAGTCTTGAGAAGAAAGCAGATAGTAGCTGTATAAGCATAAACTGGGGACAGGAAAGAAGTAAAATCATTCACCTTTACCTGTAACTGACCCTGAAGAGGTTTGTTTTTTTTTTTTTTTTTTTNGTAAAACAGTATCCTCTCCAATCACATTATCTTTTTGCGTAGAGGAGTAACAGCTATGATTTTGGGTAGTGAAACAGACATAAACTACATTAGTTGAAAATACTTCGAAAGTTGGCTCTCTCACCCACTGCATTTTTTGGAGCAGATTGCTTTTTCAGGCGGCCAGCAGAATATGAAAATTCCTTATACATCCTGAGCTTTCCAGCACAGTTTCTGAAGTATTCCTTTCTTTGGCAATTCTAATGAAAACACAGGAGGGAAAAAGTGACTTTCCTGTTCTTTCCTATCAAAAGGTAGTTACTTCTCATATAATGAACACTTTGTAGTGCAGGAGACACTCAGAGAGTAGCTAGAACTGCTAATTCGCTTTTCCTGGCAATTTAGTGCAAAATCAAATGTTTTAGAGCCCTGGTGGCTCAGATGGTAAAGAATCTCCCCTCAATGCAGGACCCGGGTTCGATCCCTTGGAGGAGGAAATGACAACCTGCTCCAGGATTCTTGCCTGGAGAGAGCCTGGGCAATTCACAGTCTACGGGTTCACCAAGAGTCAGACATGCCCGAGCGACTAACACTTTCCTTCCTTGCACTGATCTGTTGTGTTGTGTGGTTACTCATAGTTAAGCAGGTGAGTTATCTACAATCTGGGTGAAGCCTGCCCTCCCAGTCCACCCTCAACCTTGCCGCNGCCTGGGCAATTCACAGTCTACGGGTTCACCAAGAGTCAGACATGCCTGAGCGACTAACACTTTCCTTCCTTGCACTGATCTGTTGTGTTGTGTGGTTACTCATAGTTAAGCAGGTGAGTTATCTACAATCTGGGTGAAGCCTGCCCTCCCAGTCCACCCTCAACCTTGCCGCCAACTTCAGAACATTTGAATGTGACGTCAGCTTGTCAGGTTTTTCTTTTTTCCGTCATGACTCTTACATTCTCTACCAAAATTCTTTTCTCACTCGGTTCTTAGCATCCAAGAAGAAGCTCAGTCACACTTGTATGTAATAACTGTAAAAGTAATTATAATTGTTACCATTTTAAATCAAGCTGGAGGGTGGAATGTTCAAGTCACTTTCTTATTTTGGGTAAAATGTGAAGTATGAGGCAAAACAAGTTGAGCAAGACAGTGAGAGTGAGTTATGGGCTCTCCGGCAGGAAGACGCCTGGAAACCTGGAGGGGAGTGTGTGTGCTGTCAGTGTGCCTAGGAGGATGCTCCCTGGGAGGGTCGGTCAGCCTCTGGCCATCCCTTCTGTGCCTCATGCCGTTTGCTGTTGTTCAGAGGCTAAGGCATGTCTGACTCTCTGCGACCCCATGGACTGCAGGACACCAGGCTTCTGGGAGTGAGTTCTGCTACTGGTGGTTTCATGTTATGAAGATCAGTGAATCTTTTTTTTTTTGTTGTTACCTTTGTATTTTGTATTGGGGTATAGCCGATTAACAACCAATGTTGTGATAATTTCAGGTGAATAGTGAAGTGACTCAGCCATACATAGACATGTGTCCTTTCTCCCCGCAAATCCCCTCCCTTCCAGGCTGCCACATAACACTGATCAGAGTTCCCTGTGCTATTCAGGAGGTCCTTGTGGTTATCCATTTTAAATGCAGCAGTGTGTACATGTCCGTCCCAAACTCCCTGATTATCCCTTCCTCCATCCTTCCCCCTGGCAACCATAAGTTTGTTCTCTAAGTGGAGATGAGTGACTTTTGTTAAGACAAAGATCACTAGAACATCTTGGAGTTATTCACAGACATCTCAAGTGTAGGGGAGATTCATGTAGAGGATTTTGGGATTCTCCTGATTATTGCTTGAAGAGCTCGATTTCTAATGAGTCAATGGTGAAAAGATTTCTTGCTGGATATTCTTTTTCTATGGAGTGCAACTATGAGTCATTCATTTCTCAAACATTCATTACTAGTTTTGCCCAGAGTGAAAACCAAAAGGCAGGCTTTTGAACCATGCCTGGTGAAGCCTTCAGCTTCAGTGATGGTGCCTGGTAGACTGCCGAGGAAAAGGTCAAGGGCGCCTGGCTGGGGTCTTCCTGGTACCGCTTTGATGAGCACTAGTCTATAATTTCTCTTTTATCCAGTGGTGGAGTACTTAAGATTTTGTTTTTATAAAATTCCATTGCTTTAAAACTATTTGAAAGCCATCACTTTGGGGAACTGGGGTTATTGTACTCAGAAAAAAAAATCACTTCTTTTTTGATGAATTGTTTTGGATTGTTCACATCTCAAAGAGATGAAATATGTGCCTTCTTTCCTGTCTCAGTCACAAGTTCTGCCTTGGTTGGAATGCTTGGAATTTTTTGTTTTTTATAACAAAATAAGTCTCTGCTTTGTAAGAAGTTTTTATGCTATAAAGAAACTTTATATATATATATACACACACATATAATACATAAATTTTAAATTTGCATACATTAAATTTTAAGGCACTTTGTTGAGGTATGATTGACCAAAAACTACATATTTAATGTATATAGTGGAGACCTAAGTAACTAAATATACACCTATGGAACTGCATGATGCCTATGGTTAACAATTGAATTGTGTATTGAAAAATTTGCCAAGGATAGATATTATGTCTTAATCACAGACACAGAGCACACACACAAACACAACAGTGATAAATAAAGGGACAGGAGGAAACTTTTGGAGGTGTTAGATAGTTTTCTATTTTTACAACTTTGATTCCATAGCCCATAGGCATGTTACTCACAAACTATGGAGTAAAACATTATGTACATGGCAAGAGACAAAATTAAATTTCACATGGCCTTGATTTCACACAACTTCTCACCCTGCCTTAAAAGAAGACTGTTTTGAAGACATAACCTTCTAAGAGGTATCCCATCATGTCTTCGTTTTTCGAGTACATTGGCCTGTTCAGTGTCTCCTTCTAAAAAATAGTGTAGTTTGAGACTGTGAGAAAAGAATGACTTTCTTGAAGAACACCTAGCTCTCCTGTTAGGTTTGGAACAACAGGATTTATCTATTCTCAACAGCTTCTTCCAAACGGGCTGTTGGTGCGATTGACATTTGTGGTGTGGGATGTTTCTGGCCTGTGTGTCACTTCCCATCTTCCGTACTCAGGAAGCATTTGCTGGCTACATTTCTTCTTGCTGTGTGACTTGGGATTTCTTTTTTTGAGGGGAAAAGTAATTCAGAATATGTTGTATGAGCAGTGTTGGGAAAAGATTAGAATACATTGTTACTAAGATGATGTGTGTTATCAATGAGGAAGTCTTGAGAAGAAAGCAGATAGTAGCTGTATAAGCATAAACTGGGGACAGGAAAGAAGTAAAATCATTCACCTTTACCTGTAACTGACCCTGAAGAGGTTTGTTTTTTTTTTTTTTTTTTTAACTCCAAAATCCTGAATTTGATGTGCAGGTTGTTTTGAATTTAATTTGCTCTTGAATAATAGGTCACCAATAGTTAATTGAATAAGAGCATGGTGTCTTGAACCATATCGGTCTTTTCCCAAGAAATACCTGTTGTATTGGAAGTCAATCATTGATTAGCTTCTTTTTTAATTTATTTTTAATCAGATCTACTTCTCAAGGAATGGGTGATAAACCTTAAACACTTCAGGTCACTAGAGTTAGAAACTGCTGACTCTTTCTGATAGGACACTAAGAAAGTTAATGCAATTAGATCTCATAGATTTTCTATCTAATCCAGTCTGTTTTTCACTCCCTTATTTTAGTACTTTTGTACTAATATAATGAAACAAGCCACTGTGAGGCTGTGTAACAAGTGCTGAATATGTAAAATAATTTCTTTTGCCTGAAAATTGGGAGGAAGAGAATTGGATCTTCTGGAAGGAGAGGGAAGAATTATTTTTGTGGCCAAATTTATCAGAGTGGCCCATACTCGTTTAAGGAGGAGGGTTTGGCAACCCACTCAGTATTCTTGTCTGGAGAATCTCTATGGACACAGGAGCCTGGCGAGCTACAGTCCATTGGGTCACAAAGAGTCAGATATGACTGATTGACTAAGCACGCATACTCTTTTAAAATAGTAAGAACTTAAAGATTTTGCTTTTATTTAATCAGAAATGAAATTTCTTGACATGATATAAACTATGAATATGTAGGAAAATTATTTTCACAATGATCTTACCTCTTTTAAAGATATTATGAATAAAAATCTAATGGAAGGACTTCCGTTATAATTTTTGTTTTTTGGTGTAGAAATATCCTTTCCTATAGTCATGCTGCATGTAGAGACAGATTTTATTCTTGTACAATTTCAGTGATCTTATGATAGCTGTAGTCATGGAATTCAGGTCTCCTTCCATCTTTTATTCCCCTCTCTCTCCCCCCTTCTTGTAGCCCTCTCTCCTTGCTCCATCTCTCCACATAATATCTGTCTGTGAGGCAGTTCTGGTGTAATGGGACAACACTGGAGTTGGCCTCAAAAGACAGAGGTTTGAGTTTTGCTGTGTTGTGTATAAACTCTGAGAACTTTGGCAGATTGCACAGCTTCTCAGGACCTCAATTCACCTGTAAAGTGAAGGAAATGATCATTGCGGTTGTAAAAGATTAAGTAAAACAATGCATGTGAAGGAACACGACACTCATACCATGTTGAAAAAAATTTTTATTGGGATAGAATATGCAAAACAAAACTTACCATTTCAACCGTTTAAGGTATAATTCAGTGACATTATAATCACAACATTCAAAAGGTTGTGCAACCATCATGCTATTTCCAGAACTTTTTCATCATTCCAGAAACTCTGCACTCATTAAGTCATGACTCTCCATTTGCCCTTCCTCCAGCTCTTGCAAAGTAGACTGTTCTAGGTACCTCCTACAATATTTGCCTTTTGTGTCTGACCTGTTTCCCTTAGCATAATGTCCAGAAGGTTCATCCCGTTGTAGCATGTGTCAGATTATCATTTCTTCTTGGGCTAAATAGTATCCCATTGTACGTTTATAACACATTTTGTTCACTCATTTATTGATTCATTGATGGGCATTTGGATTGTTTCTTTCTACCTTTTGACTACTGTGAGTAATGCTACTATGAATATGGGTGTGCAAGGATCTGTTTGAGTCCCTGCTTTCAATTCTTTTGGGTGTTCACCCAGAAGTGAAATTGCTGGATTATACGGCAATTATGTGTTTAACTTTTTGAGTGACGTTCTAAGTGTTTTTTGAGTCTGTTGAATTGGTCATAGCAATGCCATTCCAAAATGGTATGCCTGTTCATAGTAGTTTAATTTCCATAGGTCACTTGATGTGAGTCAGGACAGTGAGGTCACCTTACATTTTGGAACTCCAGGGATAGCTTGCCAAGGTGGCTAGCTCTTTAGCCCCTGGTTCTCAGAAATGCACTTGCTGTACGCTTAGATCACTGAGGGGGAGGATTTGCTGCATCCTGATGTGTAGGTTAAACAACAGCTGTATCAATGGATGTTTTCTGCTTTGGGCCTTTCCGTAGGGATTGAGGAGACTGAAGGAGGCTGAGGACAAGCTGATGGGCTCAGTGGGTAGGCTCCACTGTTTGACCATGATGGCCGCCGAAAATCCCACGCCTGGAGACCTGGCCCTGGCGCCCCTTGTCACTTGCAAACTCTGCCTGTGTGAGCAGTCTCTGGACAAGATGACCACGCTCCAGGAATGCCGATGCATCTTTTGCACAGCTGTAAGTTTTCCTTGATGCTTTCATCATGAAAAAATATGAAGGGACAAATTGTAAAAGTGTAGGAGATATTTCTGTGGCTTAAGAGAAGCCAAACTACCCTATGATCCTGCTTGGGAGAGCGATTCTGTGTTTGGATATGATTCCAAATACTGTTTTGAATGCTAAATCCAATAGTTGTTGGGGTTTAGGCAAAGTGTAACATGTGTATGAAATTTAATTATTGGTTGTGTAAGCTGTGCCTTTCTATTCTTAATGCTTTAGCTAAGGAACAAAATAGAGACATTTTTAACTCGCCTTAGTTAACTACCATCTGTAAGAAGCTCATCAGATGTTTTGAATGATGGAGAAATCAGGTAGCAATTTGCTGAATTTTCTTTGATCTACGTGCTCATCTCCTACAGAGCACATGGTATGCAACTGTTTTACTTTGTCAAATCTCCTTTTTAATTTTTTTTCTATTTTCACAATATTCTGAATGCTGCGTATTCCTCATAATAGATATCTCCCTATAGATCTTCAGGGGTGGGCTTGTCTCTTTTAGTTTGACCCTTTGATATCTGTGCCGGTGACCTTGATGGCATGTATCCCTGAAGGTTGGCTGGTTAAAGAATGTGCTAAGTTGTTGTGTTGCTAATGTTGCTTCAGTTGTGTCTGACTCTTTGCCACCCTGTGGACAGAGTGGTTAAAGAATAAAGATAGGATACAGACTGATGGGTTCCATGGGATTACTAGAAGTATGAACCAGGTGATCTTGTTCAGATTTTCATTTATTCAAGCATTTTTTGAGCTCTTACTATGCGCTAGTGAGAGTTCCCCACAGAAAAGATGGACACGTTGAAGGAACTGGCCGGGAGTTGGGTGGAATCCGGGTGGCTCAACGCTGCATACCGCAGGAGAGCCTCCGGCTTTAGGAGTGGGAGCGGGCTTCCTGACGCTGTCTGCCCTGAGGCTGTAAACAAGAGAATGTAAACTGATGCCCTTGGGCCGCACCTGGCCTCAACACATTTCTGTATGTGTCTCCCATTGGGAAATTTCAAATAACGATAAATTTCTCATAAAAAAAAGAAAATGTAGTAAGATATAGCTTCTCTGGGCCTGTATTCATAGACCCAGAACTGAATGATCTTTCCTCTCTTTACGGCACTCACCTCTCTCCTGTGTGTTTGAATCAGCTACCCTTTTTTCTCCCCTTGGAAAACATGATATCACATTTTATTATTGCTACAGCTGAATCAGCTACCCTTTTAAACTAAGGATGGATTAAGAGTCAACTAGGAAGAGTGCTGGGCATCTCGGCATGGTGGAGCCAGGGCCTGATGCCTAAATTACAGTAATCACCATTTATCTTTGCTTTGGGAAGGGGCCTTGTATGGTCCAATAGCTAATATTTTTACACAGTAAATGTAATAATCACCAGACAAATGTGGGTTTAATAGCTCTGACTTGTGAGGGAAATCGACCAGTTTAGTTACAGTGGTCACTGCTCAAATCAAGGGGAGTGAGAAGAAAGGAATTATTTAGGAAGTTCTAGAATCATTTATAAAAAGGCATTTTACTAAGCATACTTAAAAAAGTTAAGGTGAGATAAATTTTACCCCATCTCTTTTTTTTCTTAATTTACTCAACTAATGTAACACATTTTCCAGCTAGTTTATATCAGTTTTCTTAAATTCTTTTGGACTGATGATTAGAGTAGAGAGAAAGCTTGGAGTAATTCTTAGGTGAAAAAGGAAAGTGAGTAAAATCCTTTCCTTTTGTTCTGAACTGTAGCATCCAAAGATGGCAAAGAATAGTATCATTTATCCCTTCATTCAACAGGTATCTAGGTATCTAGTAAGCAGCATCTTTGTTTTGGGAATTGTTCTAGGCAGTAGGATGTAACAGAAAACAAAACCCAGCTGAGTTCTTTGCTCTTAGGATCTTATATTCTATCAAAGGAGTTACATGATAAATAGCAACTTTATAGAGTGGTGGGAGATAGGGGCTTAGGAAAAAAGAGCAGGAGGATAGGGGTGTGGGGGCAGGGTGTTCAGTGATAATTGGGTAGATGGGAGGAGGCTTCAGTAAGTGTATGTGTGTATTCTTTACTCAACATTGATGCACAAACTTGAAAAAAAATTTCCCTCACAAATCAAGGGTATTAAACCCACATTTGTCTGGTGATTGGGCTTCCCCTGTGGCTCAGCTGGTAAAGAATCCGCCTGCAATGTGGGAGACCTGGGTTCGATCCCTGGGTTGGGGAAATCCCTTGGCGAAGGGAAAGGCTACCCACTCCAGTATTCTGGCCTGGAGAATTCCATGGACTGTACAGTCCATGGGGTTGCAAAGAGTCGGACACGACTGAGTGAATTTCACTTGTAAAACTTGTTGTTTGGTGATTATTACATTTATTGTATAATAAATATTAACCATTAATATTAAATATTAATCAGACCATAGAAGGCCTCCCAGAGCGAAAATAAATGGTGATTATTGTAATTTAGGCATCAGGCTCTCCTTCTACCATGCCAAGATGCCCAACTTAGTTTAAGTAGATGCCCAGCTCTTCCTGGAGAAGGCAATGGCAACCCACTCCAGTACTCTTGCCTGGAAAATCCCCTGGACAGGGGAGCCTGGTAGGCTGCAGTCCATGTGGTCGCTGCAAGTCAACTGAGCGGCTTCGCTTTCACTTTTCACTTTCCTGCAGTGGAGAAGGAAATGGCAACCCACTCCAGTGTTCTTGCCTGGAGAATCCCAGGGATGGCGGAGCCCAGTGGGCTGTCATCTGTGGGGTCGCATAGAGTCGGACACGACTGAAGCGACTTAGCAGCAGCAGCAGCAGCAGCAGCAACTCTTCCTAGTTACTCTTAATCCATCCTTAGTTTAAACGGGTGTTTGTCCTGGCTCTTCCTCATCTTGTCAGCGTGAGTTGCTTTACAGGAAGTGAGGAAATGGCCTTGTCATCACAGGGCAGCTCCAGTTTCCTTTGGTCTTGCTTTGTTTCAGAGTGTTGTGCTTCAAAACTATTTTCTTTGACTTTCTCACATTGGTTTCATACCCTTGCTAATCCTTGAAACAAATGAGTCAGAAGCAACGTTTGGTTAAAGCCAGAATGGAAATTTTTGTCTGAAGGTTACTGATGTTTAAAAAGCAGGGTATGGGATTCACTTTTTCAGAGATCTCATAGAGCAGAAGCCAAATATGTGCCTCAGTGTTGGGCAAAGAGCACACACACACAAGCAAAGGCCGTATTTCATATTCACAAGGAACTGACACCACTGTATCGTTGTTTCCGTAGATCTAAGTTCCCAGTTGAAGACCGCACAACTAGTTCTTATTTCTCCTTTAGCAGTTTGGGAATAGGGGTTAATACAATTAGATTATTCTGTCATCTAGATCCATACGTCCCCATTGTTGGGGAGTACGCAAAAGTAGAAGGTCAGATGGCTTGGTATTTTTGTATCGTTCTGACTTGGGAACTCTACACAGCTATAAATATGAACCTTCCCTGGCTTCCCAATGTGACTGATCAAAATAGTAAGCTCTACTGGGCTTCTGTGGTGGTCAGGGGTAAAGAATCCACCTATAATGTAGGAGACGCGGCTTTGATCCCTGGGTCGGGAAGATCCCGTGGAGAAGGAAATGGCAACCCACTCCGGTATTCTTGCCTAGGAGATCCCACGGACAGAGGAGCCTGCCAGGTGGCAGTTCGTGGGGTCGCAAAAGAGTCGGGCATGACTGAGTGACCCCAGCCACCATGTGTCTGATGACATTAGTGTCTATAAATTTGCAGTTCATACCTGAAGTACTTCACCTGAAATACTATTGTAACTATTTTGTTGGAGCTCTTATCTCTTTCTTTTTTTAAAAAACCAGTTAAAGCATGTGTCTAAGGGTTACTGATGTGAAAAACCAGTTAACAATACTAGTTTAAAATGTGTCTCATCCTGCCGGATTTTTGATTTGCATTCAAATTAAAGATATTAAATGTGTTTTGTGTTTTCAAGGCTGAAAAGAAACCTGTGACATCTTAAAATAAGCCATATCCTCCTAATTCCCAATTTTAGATATGATTAGATGACATTTTCCCAGTTATTGGCTGAGAAAGCCTTCTTGTGCATGCCATGTATTTAAAATGGTCTTGCTAAGAGAGTTCCCTCTTCCCCCTCTCTTGAGAGGAATGTCTACCTGTGATGGTTTTCCTGCTATAGTGCTGTATTTTCATCATTTCAGTGAACTTTTCTCCATTCTATCCTTGTCTTGTTTCCCCTAAGAAACAGGATGATCCGTGTGCTTGGGGAGAGCAGAATGGACAGAGATGAGGTGTCTGACTTGCCCATTGGCTGTTAGCCAGCTCAGATCTGGCCTGTAAGTAGCTGCTCCCCAACCCACGTGTGTTTTGTGAACCTTCAGCTCTGTGAAAGAGATGATCCTTGCATAAAGTGTTTCAGAGTCAAATTAGCTTGGAAGCGGATATATTTTATATTCCTCTCTTGGAGGCTTGCAATGCATGTTTGCATTTTAGAGACTCTGTGAAACCTTGTGGTTAGAAAGAAAGCAATGGGACGTAGTTGAACTTCTCCTGATGAAGTATTTCTGTTCTGCTAATGCTACCCCCTTTTTTTTTTTT
>SJYS01015497.1:23730-53292 GCA_006410695.1 Philantomba maxwellii
TAATGGTAAAGAACCCACCTGCCAATGCAGGAGAAGGTAAGAGATGTGAGTTCGATTCCTGGGTTGGGAAGGTCCTCTGGAGGAGGGCATGGCAACCCACTCCAGTATTCTTGCCTGGAGAATCCCATGGACAGAGGAGCCTGGCGGGCTACAGTCCACAGGGTTGCACAGAGTCAGACACAACTGAAGCAACTTAGTATGACTCTTCTGGTCATACGACCTGCCAGCCTTTCCTGATGCTTTAAAAATCTCCAGCTCTCTGGATTCCCTTGTCATCTTCTAGTAGGTAGGCAGAGGTAAATTCTGCCAGGTCAGCACCCTCTCTTGCTCTGGCTCTGTTGGTTTCTGGTATTAAAATTTGGCAACATTGTTTTTATATTCTCCCTTAATTTTATTATCTTGGATGATTGACAGTGAGTCGGTGAATTTGTCTTTGTTTGCAAATGACTTCAATATACTTGCTGCTTATGCTTGTTTAGAGTTTTAATGATAGAACTATGATGACGTGTCTGTCGGGTAAGCTGCTGGTTTAAAAGCACAAATTTTGGTACTCTGCTTTTCTACTGACAACTGAGCAAACTGCAGGTCAGATAGCATCTGAAAATTAAGAGCAAAGTGAGAAAAGAGCAAAGCCTGAGAAATGGATTAGAGATGACGCAAGGGGGAGGTGGCTTTCTGGACCTATGATCTCATCCATTGCCTAATGGTTACCACGTCCTTATTCAAGGAGAATGGTAAAATGTGGTCAGAGGAAAGAGCAGCAAAGAGAACCTTATTTGTAAGTCCCTAATGATGGTTATTGGCATCACAGTCCTGAAATTGGAAGTCACCTTAGACCCAGTCCCCCACCCTTCTGATGAAAGAAGTTCTTTTCCTGAATGCCAGAAAATGGCTTGACCTTTAGGAGACTAGATGTCAAATCTGGTTGTCTGGGCTTCATTTATTCAACACGGGTTTACTGTGCCATGCATCATTCTGATGGTGAAGATTCCGTAGTGAATAATCAGATTAGGGTCTGGTTTTTCAGAGAGGTCACATGTCAGAGAAAGACACAGACAAAAACAAGTTAGTACAGAAGTCAGATGATGATATGGGCTCTGAAGACAGAGCCAGGGGGAGGGGGATAGGGAAAGTGAAAGGAGAGGGCATTTCTGTTTTACCTTAGGTGGTCAGAAAAGTCTCACTGACAATGTGTTATAGTCAGTGTTTGTATTCTGCAGATGCAAAACGCAGGGGTACAGTGGGTCAATGGTACTATGCCACATTATATAAGGGACTCAAGTGTCTACTGATTTTGTTATCTGCCGAGGGTCCTGAAACTAACCCACCCCATGGAGGCAGAGGGATGACTGTATGTAAGCAAAGACCTGGAGAACATGGGAAACTACTGAGTCTACCAATTCAGATGCTAATCTCATCTGGAAACACCCTCACAGACACACCTAGAAACAATGTTTGAGCAAATACCCAGGTATTCTGTGGCTGAGTCAAGTTACACATAAAATTAACCGTCACAGTTACCCTGCCAGCTGCACAGAAGATGAAGTAGGTTGCCATTTCCTTCTTCAGGGGATTTTCCTGAACCAGGGATGGAACCCAAGTCTCTTGCATCTCCTGCACTGGCAGGCGGATTCTTTACCACAGCGCCACCTGGGAAGCCCGCAGGGGCAGGATGAAAGCATGGAAACGAGTTAGACGGCTTCCCTGGTGGTTCAGAAGGTAAAGAATCTGCCTACAGTGCAGGAGACCTGGGCTCGATCCCTGGGTTGGGAAGATCCCCTGGAGAAGGGAATGGCAACCCACTCCAGTATTTTTGCCTGGAGAATCCCAGGGACAGAGGCGCCTGGCAGGCTACAGTCCACAGGGTCGCAAAGTTGGACACGACTGAGCAACTCACACCTTCATGATAATCCAGGCCAGAAATGATAGTGGATTGGACCAGCAGGTGCTAGCCATTTCTGTCTTCAGGTAGTCTGAGTCTTCATTTTCTTTTATATACTTCAGAGAAAATAATAAATCTATAACCTTTAAGGCTAGAGAGAAGATTGCAGTAGATAATCTAGATAAAGCACATAGTACAGAACCTGGAATGCAGATGGCATGTGACGTTCTACTGCCTTTGGTATAATCATCTAGATTTTGCTTGAAAACATCAGGATTGAGACAAACAATAATACTGGCTACTCAGTGATTAGAAATTCTAATTCTAAACTATATTTTTCTTCTGCATTGAGTTGAAGCCTGTTTCTATATAAATTATTGGAGAAGGAAATGGCAACCCACTCAAGTATTCTTGCCTGGGAAATCCCATGGACAGAGGAGCCTGGTTTGGGCTACAGTCCATGGGGTCGCAGAGAGTTGGACACGACTGAGCATGCACGACTGGCTCTTTATAAATTCTACCTATTAGTGTGAGTTCTGTTCTTTAGAATAAAATTGGTTGAAATCTAATTTTTTTCCTACTCACTGGCTGCCTATTATTTGAATGAAGGTTATCTTTCTGTTAGAGGACAAGAACAAGGTTACTCAGAAAAAATTCACCCATAGTGCTCTGCCCAGTGTGGGAATATTAAATCAATTTGTTCCCCCCACCCTGCTTTGGTTGACACAATTCTTTTGGAGCAAACTTCACTTGCACAACATTCTTGACTTTGACCATTGGTTGAACAAGTACTTCAGGCTTTTCTGCTTTCTCTTAGAAAAAACCATGTGGTATCAGGGTATGGAACGAGATTTAATTTCTTTTTCACAGAGAAGGTTATGAAAAGATGGTATATTGTCATTTGTCCCACCTGGACTTGAAGTTCACCGAGGGCTGAAATGCAGGAAAGCAACTAGGTATCATTAATCATCATTGTTATTGTCATAATAGCAGCAGCAAGCATTTATCCAACTTAGGACGAGGCGTCATTCTAAGTACTTTCACTTTTCATCTTTATAATGACCCAAATCGGTCGTGAAAAATATCCCCATTTTAAAGCACATGAAGTATACAATACCATAGTTGCCTGTTTGTTAGTGTAACAGTTTTTTTGGGGGGAGGGATTTGTGTGTTCACGTTTTGAGCCCCACTCAGCCATCCCAAGCAAATCATTCACCTAACGGCCCATTTCTAAAAGTGCTAGGATAAGGAAGGGCAGCTGTGCCAGCTCCAGGTGGGATTCCAGTTCACTTCAAGCATTTCCTCAACATTTGCAGTAATTGCAGGATGACACGCAGAAGACTTTTGTTCCTCATTTATCTCTATAGAAATAGGAAGCCCACAGGCAAATGAAGGCCCCCAGCAGAAGCGTGAGAAGAAAAAGCTGCTTGGCTGACTTCTCTTCACTTGTCAGTGCAGAATGGCTTTCAGTCTTAGATTGAGACCTCAGCCCAATGCAGATATTGTGGTGATCAGCTTTCTATATGCTGATGGGGGTAGAGAATTTAATTACTAGAAATACGGTGACATCGCACTAACTTTTATTGTCTTCTCTTCTATTCCATTTTCATTTTCTCCTTTTTAAATTAAAGATTAATTTCTAATCTTAAATGTTAACATGTACTGGCTTTAAAACAGAAAATCTTTCGAAGTATTGATGATATGAATGCCTGTACCCTCTTCTAGACTCCTTCTCTGTGCTAATATATAGAAATACATAAGTGTTGGTCACTCAGTCTTGTCCAACTCTTTGCTACCCCATGAACTGTAGCCCTCCAGGCTTCTCTGTCTATGGGATTCTCCAAGCAAGAATACTGGAGTGGATTGCCATTCCCTTCTCCAGAGGATCTTCCTGACCTAGGGATCACACCTGGGTCTCCTGCATTGCTTNCCTCTTCTAGACTCCTTCTCTGTGCTAATATATAGAAATACATAAGTGTTGGTCACTCAGTCTTGTCCAACTCTTTGCTACCCCATGAACTGTAGCCCTCCAGGCTTCTCTGTCTATGGGATTCTCCAAGCAAGAATACTGGAGTGGATTGCCATTCCCTTCTCCAGAGGATCTTCCTGACCTAGGGATCACACCTGGGTCTCCTGCATTGCTTGCAGATTCTTTACTGTTTGAGCTACAGGGAAGTCCTTATAGAAAGACATGAATATATGTTCATAGACATCACTTAATAGAGAAATGGTATCTGTAACTTTTTAAAAAACAAATTTAACCTAGTGTTTTGTGGACATGTTTCAATGTAAGAATATAAACATCTCCCTTCATTTTTAAGTATTGCATTATGCTCTATGGTATGCTATATCAAAATTTTATCTAACTAGGCCCCTACTATTGATGGGCCAGTTTTTGCTCTTAATAAATGAACTTTTTTGTACTTACATAAATGTGAAAATATAGCTAAGATGAATTTCTAGAAGTGCAATTGCCGAATCAAAAGGCATGTGCATTTTAAAGCATCATGTGTTGCCACATTGCCTTTCCAGAGTGTTATGCCTGTTTACAATCCCACCAATGGGGTAGAAAAAAACCCTTTCTTTGATTTCTGGGTATTTTTGTTGAAATTTTCATCTTCTCTAATCTGATGTGAAAAAAACATGTTTCATTGTTTAATCTTGGCTTCCCTTTTTAAAGGAGGAAGTTAATTACAGCCAAACAAGCTCATTTCATAAATCTGTCTCTAAAAAAATATACGGCTTGTCCAATGCCAGGACAGTTTCAGCTGATTTTATACGTTGGTATTCATGGTACTATCAGGTTAGAAAAATGGGCCTTGTCTGGAAAAGTATACACACAGGAGATATTAATGAATGAAAATGTAACACAGTAGTGGTCCTAAGGTGATGAAAGATGTGATATCACACACACATACACACACACACACATACATACACAAACTCTATGTTCAGTGACAAGACGTTACTAAATAGGAAAAGGAACAAAACAGTTCAGACAAGTGACAGCTGAAACTGTCGTGACCTCTAAAACATCATTTTCTGAACATTTAGGTTAATAAGAGATTGGTTAGGATGTGGATTTCAGATATGCATCGGGCCTTTTGGAATCAGGCTAGACAGTCAGTGCCCTGTTTTGTGGAAATAGATAGCTCTATGTTAACTGAAAACCTCGATTGTTTTGAGTCATTTCCCATCCCCAGTAAGGAGGTCCTTTTGGTTCACCTCTTCTGGAAAGCACGTGTGTTGTTAGCCACATGAATGTAGGATTTTAATTCAATCTTTTTGGCCCTCTATTTCCCTTTAAAAAAGAAATCAAGGAAGGACAAGCAGGAGCATGTGGGTACCTACTAGGTTGTGTGTGTGCACGTGTGTGCATGTGCACACGCGCGCATGTGTGCTCAGCCGTATGTGACTCTTTGTGACCCCATAGACTCGCCAGGCTCCTCTGTCCTGGAATTTTCCCGGCAAGAATACTGAAGTGGGTTGCCATGCCCTTCGCCAAGGGATCTTCCCCACCCAGGGATCATCTACATCTCTTGCGTCTCCTACATTGGCAGGCGGATTCTTTACCACCACGCCACCTGGAAAGCCCAGGTAATATGTGTATTCCAAGATAATTATTTCCCTCCATTTCCTCTTACCCTGCAGTTTATAGGTCAAGAAGCCAGTACAGAATTAAGTTGCTTGCACAAGATCCACGCTCTTCGTTCCTGATTCATAGGGTAGCTTGGATGAGACAAGAAACAATCTGTGAAAATATATAACATACTGTCCAGCACATTGTATGTACTCTCTAAATTTTATATAACATACTGCCTAGCACATTGTATGTACTCTCTAAATTTTGTTAGCATGAATGATGGATGAGGCCTGTATTAAGTTTTTATGATCCTAAAAGTTTGTAAAACTGGACAATATCTTTATAATGCAAAACCGACAGCTGTTTGTTTTTTTTTTTTTTTCATGTACATAAAAGGTAATTTTAAAGAAGATGTAAGTAGCAAATGACTTAAAAAAATCCAAGGGGTTCCAGAGACCAGAGTGGACTTGTATAATCTGAATACACTGGTGGCCATAGCCCCAGGTTGAAGGGATTGAGGGGTGCTATAAACTTTCAACTCTGTAACCTCAGGCAGGTTATTTGAGGAAACTAAGGGTTTAGAGTTTAAGAGCTCTGGTTTACAGACACCTGGAAGCTTCAGATGCGCTTAGTATATATTCAGATGCTGAAACCGAGTCAAGCCCAGACTAGTTTAGCCCAGACTAGAATTTTTTAGTTCAAAAAAGGGTGTTCTTTTACCTTCCTCCTGCATCTTGCTTGTGGAGTTACTAGTTTTCCCTAGAGGATGTTGCAACCCACTCCAGTACTCTTGCCTGGAAAATCCCATGGACAGAGGAGCCTGGTGGGCTGCAGTCCATGGGGTTGGCTAAGAGTCGGACACGACTGAGTGACTTCACTTTCACTTTTCACTTTCATGCATTGGAGAAGGAAATGGCACTCCAGTGTTCTTGCTCGGAGAATCCCAGGGACGGGGGAGCCTGGAGGGCTGCCATCTATGGGGTTACACGGAGTCAGACACGACTGAAGCAACTTAGCAGCAGCACCAGCAGCAGCAGAGGATTTAGTCTTCTAGTTGTTTCCAAGTGATTCCTGGGTGCTGAGGGTAATTAATGAATGATGGACTAAAGCAAAGAGATCTTTCCTGCAACTGGGAAAAAATTTTATAGCTGTAATATTTGACTTCCTGGGTACTATGTGAAATACAGATCCTATTTTTAATATGGAATGGTGTCTAGTCTTTAAAAAACTTTATGGTTTAAGGGATTGATAATCTTCAGAGGAAACAGTAGGAGTATTTTTACTTAAAGGTTCTAGTATTTTCTCATGCTTTCATTCTAATAACATGGAAATCATGGTGAGATTGGGGGGAATGCAAGCAAGGACGGTGTCTCCATCAGGCTTTGGTTTAAATCTCAGTTCCTATATTTACCAGTGATGGGAACGTGGGAGGGTAAGTCACTGAACTGCTTTGTGTGAAGTGGGAATAATACCATCTCAGAATTGCTGTGAAGATTAAATAAGATAATTTTTAGATGTATACCGCAGCTATCACAGGAGCTTGACAAATACTCTCATTCCCGTCATCATCATCTCCTTTCTCCTGCCTCTCGTGTAATGAATATTTCAGTTCTAGGCCGCTGGTCCTCAGACTAGCAACAGCAGCAGCAGCTGTACCTGTTAGAATGATAAATTCTTGAGCCCCACCCTAGACTTACTGAATCAGAAACTCTGAGGGTGGGGACCAGCGAGCTGTTTCAGTTCCTTCTCCAGCAGGTTCTGATGCCCCGGTCCAGGGTATTTTGCTGAGCACTGTGGCTCAGAGGTTAAAGCGTCTGCCTCCAATGCGGGAGACCCGGGTTCGATCCCTGGGTCGGGAAGATCCCCTGGAGAAGGAAATGGCAATCCACTCCAGTATTCTTGCCTGGAGAATCCCATGGACGGAGAAGCCTAGTAGGTTACAGTCCACGGGGTCGCAAAGAGTCGGACACGACTGAGCGACTTCACCTCACCTCACCTGGGTGAAGCACATGTGAGTTGCTCCCTATCTCACGCTATGAAATAATATGCTCCCTCTGGCTCTTTTGTGACCACTGACAGACATTTCTGAAACAACTGGTTATGTGGCTTTCATCTGTGATCTTTGCTTTGATAGTCTGATTTGCTAGGGTATGGTGCTAACTAAGAGCCTTTGGACAGAGAAGGAAATGGCACCCCACTCCAGTACTCTCGCCTGGAAAATCCCATGGGCGGAGGAGCCTGGTAGGCTGCAGTCCATGGGGTTGCGACTTCACTTTCACTTTTCACTTTCATGCGTTGGAGAAGGAAATGGCACCCACTCCAGTGTTCTTGCCTGGAGAATCCCAGGGACGGCGGAGCCTGGTGGGCTTCCGTCTATGGGGTCACACAGAGTCAGACACGACTGAAGCGACTTAGCAGCAGCAGCAGCAAGAGCATTTGGAAAGAGGCAGTTTAAGGATAGTAACTAGGTTAGAATTTGACAAGAGGGTCAAAGCAGTCTTAGCTATGTAGGCCTATGGAGTTACTAAGAGAAAGAAAATGAAGACTGGTTCAAATTATAGCAATTAAAAAAAAAAGCACATGAAACCCTACTGGTTCTAGATACTTGTTGTTTTTAGGAAATGTCATAGAGATTCACATTTTTGCAGAATAAAGTCTGGGGGGAAAATTATGAGGTCAGAATAGTTGCAATTTTGTTACCATCTAATTTATATGTAGCTAGACATTCTGATTTTGCTATGGATAATTGGCTAAGATCATTTCAAGTTAATTTTGAATAAAACAAGATTGCTTATCTTCAGTCTAGCCACTGTGGGTCTTTGTCCAACTTTTACAGAGTTCAAGTTTTGTAAATCTGATAAATTCTCCTTCTGGCCAAGGAGGATGTTTGCCTAAGGCAACTAAGTAGGTCTATTATTAAACCGAGGATTGTTGTGGTTGATCAGTAAGTCGTGTCCGACTCTTTGTGACCCCATGAACTGCAGCACGCCAGGCTTCTCTGTCCTTCACCATTTCTCAGAGCTTGCTCAAACTCATGTCCATTGAGTCGGTGATGCCATCCAACGATCTCATCCTCTGGCGTCCCCTTCTCCTTCTGCCTTCAATCTTTCCCAGAATCTGGGTCTTTTCTAATGAGTCAGTTCTTCGCATCAGATGGCCAAAGTATTGGAGCATCAGCTTCAGCATCAGCCCTTCCAATGAATATTTAGAACTGATTTCCTTTAGGTCTGACTGATTTGATCACCTTGCTGCCCAAGGAACTCTCAGGAGTCTTCTCCAGCATCATAGTTAGAAAGTGAGGATACTTAGTTCCTAACCATCACTCCGTGTAGAGAAAGAGTATCCTCTTGAGGAAGTTAACAACATCACTGTTGTTCAACTTCTGGGTCACTGATGTGAGTTATTCATGCTGGCTTTATAGATTATATCCTGTAGGAAAAAAATGTAGTTGACAATAAATTGGCTTCATTTTCTCATTTATCCAGTGTAAATATTCTTTTAAGAAATTTCAAAATTTAGATAATTGTTCATTGATGTTATACCCATTAATCTTAATTAATGACTTNGAAAGAGTATCCTCTTGAGGAAGTTAACAGCATCACTGTTGTTCAACTTCTGGGTCACTGATGTGAGTTATTCATGCTGGCTTTATAGATTATATCCTGTAGGAAAAAAATGTAGTTGACAATAAATTGGCTTCATTTTCTCATTTATCCAGTGTAAATATTCTTTTAAGAAATTTCAAAATTTAGATAATTGTTCATTGATGTTATACCCATTAATCTTAATTAATGACTTAATTTTGCTATAGACTATTCAAACACTGACTTAAATATTAATACAGATATTGATGGGTACTGGCGGGGTTGCCACTTCCTTCTCCAGGGGATCTTCCCAACCCAGGAATCAAACCTAGGTCTCCTGCACTGCAGGCAGATTCTTTACCAACTGAGCTACAAGGGAAGCCCTATATAAAATATAACACACATAATTCCTGCTTTAAGGAACAATAAAATCTGAGATTTAGTGAATGGCACTTTTCTTTTTAGTTTAAAAAATTGTACATGTTTGTTATGAAAATTTGCAAACATACAACAAAGATGAAAGAATTTTAACAGTGACTACCTATATTCCCACCACCTCTCAGATTCTAACATTAGCTTTTTACTCTCTTTGCTTTGTCACATATCTGAATGTCCACTGATCCTTTTACACTTTGTATGGTGTAGTTTTAATTCTACTACTGAATTCTCTAGTAGAATGTAGGCACTGCATTCTCCGCTCGTTTACTTAGGTTGTTTGAATGGTTGTATTGTATGCAGGTAATTTGCACAGCCTTACAATGGCTAAAGGAGCTTCTCAACCCTTAAATAATTGGGGACTTTTTCCTTTCTGTGTTCCTGAGACCGCGTGTGCATTCTGAGAGAGTCAGAGCTGCTGGAGAGTTCAGACTGGGACTCTACAGGGGCACAGGCCGAGGAGGAAGAAAGTGATAAATGAGTTCAGTGGAATCCACCCATATTTCATCTGGGTGTGCTTATATTCTCACTGCCTGTCCTGGCCCTGTTGAGGGCTGGCAGTTCTGAGGTCTAATGGTTCTTTGGAGGAAATGGAAGGATGCAAACTCAGCAAGCTTTCTTTTTTTTTTTTTTTCCTCCTGGAACCGTTGGTTGCTTTTCTGAGTGTACTGTGTCATAAGGTAGCACCTGGCACAAGTAGATCTCCTTGGAACCAGTATCAGAATTGGTGCCTCTCTCTGCTCAATAAGGCAGCACACGTGAGACGGAAGGGAAGACTTCAGNTTTTTTTTTTTTTTTCTCCTGGAACCGTTGGTTGCTTTTCTGAGTGTACTGTGTCATAAGGTAGCACCTGGCACAAGTAGATCTCCTTGGAACCAGTATCAGAATTGGTGCCTCTCTCTGCTCAATAAGGCAGCACACGTGAGACGGAAGGGAAGACTTCAGAACGGTCAACTGAAGAGTTATTGAATTGCTCCTGTTGGAAGCAGGTCTTTACGCTCCCGGTGCCTGCTCCCTGCTCTGACTGAAACGTTCCTCCAGTTTAGCAGATTTAACTGGCTTCGACGTGAGGACTAGACAGGACTGCGGCATTTCCAATGGATTTCTCTTCAGAGCTATTACTGTCACTAAGTTTCTTAATTTAGATGTTTCATGATCACTTGAGATAAAGATAGAAGCGTTTGATCACTCTTGCCTGGTGAGAACTGGAGGTACTTTTGACTGGGGCCCAGATTTAATCTCCCATATTGAATGACTGTTCTCAGACATACAGGGTGGATCTTAGTACCCTTTTCCAGAAAAAGGAACAGCACTATTTTAGGGTAAAATATTTCAAGATACTTTAAATTTTCATAGTTATTTAAAATTTGCATATACAGTTTCCCCTTTAAACTTCCTATATTGTTTCTTCTGGGACTAGTTGATGCAAGCTTGTGTGCTAAATTGCTTCAGTCTTGTCCGACTCTTTGTGACCCTGTGGTCTGAATAGCTGCCAGGCTCCTCTGTCCATAGGATTCTCCAGGCAGGAGTACTGGAGTGGGTTGCTATGTTCTTCTTCAGGGGATCTTCCCAACCCAGGGATCGAGCCTGGGTCTTTTATGTCCCTTGCATTGGCAGTCAGGTTCTTTACCACTGGCACCACCTGGGAAGCCTCTTGTATTCTTTATAAAGATGTTGATTAGAAAGGAGTCCTTCCTTCTTATAGAGATCATGCCTCTGAATTTTCCAAATGATGTAAAAGCAATAATGATAGATATGCTTTCCTTCATTAGACTTGAGGGCATAGATGGTATTGAAACTAGTGGTTCTGACTTGGTTGCACACTGGAATCATTTTGAGAGTTTAAAAATACCTTTGCTAGTTCAGCAAGGTTTCAGAATGTAAAATACAAAAATCCACTGTATTTCTATACACTGGCAAAGAATAATATGATAATGGCATTAAGACAACATTTCTACTTAAAATCAAAAGGAATAACATATTAATCCTTGGAAATAAATTTAACAAAAGAAGTACAAAGCTTATACTCTGAAACTACAAAATGTTGTTGAAAGAAATTAAAAAAGACTAAATAGATACCCCATGTTCATGGATTAGAAGATTTATTATTGTTAAAAATGGCAGTATTCCCCAAATGGATCTACAGAGTCAACACAGTTCCTATTGAAATATCAACTGTCTGCTTGGCAGAAATTGACACGCTGATCTTAAAATGCATATGGAAATTTGATGGACCTAGAATGGTCAAAATACTTTTGAAAAAGAAGCATAAAGTTGGGAGAACTCACTTCCTGTTTTCAAACTTATTTTAGTGCCATAGTAATCAAAACTGTGTGATAACCATCAAAAGGACAGACAGACAGATCAATAGAATAGAACTGAAAGTCCAGAAGTAAATTCAGGTATTGTCAGTTGCTTTTAATCAAGGGTGCCAAGGCAGTTCAAAGGGGACAGAATAGTTTTTCAACAAATGGTACTTAGAAGAAAATATAGAAAATAGAAAAATTTAATGACTTTGGCTTAGGCAAAGGATGAACAAAAGAAAAAAAAATTAGACTATCAAAGTTAAATACCTTTATACTTCAGTGGACACCATCCAGCAAGGGAAAAGATAACCTTCAGAATGCAAGAAAGCATTTGCAAGTCGTATCTGATAAGGGGTATATGTAGAATAACGAACTCTTAAAACTCAATAAAAACACAAAAATGGGCAAAGGATCTGAATAGACAGTTTTCCAGAGAAGATGTTCACATTACCAANAAGTTAAATACCTTTATACTTCAGTGGACACCATCCAGCAAGGGAAAAGATAACCTTCAGAATGCAAGAAAGCATTTGCAAGTCGTATCTGATAAGGGGTATATGTAGAATAACGAACTCTTAAAACTCAATAAAAACACAAAAATGGGCAAAGGATCTGAATAGACAGTTTTCCAGAGAAGATGTTCACATTACCAATAAGTGCATGAAGTCCTCAAAATCATTTGGCATCAGAGAAATGCAAATCAAAACCACAGTGAGATACCGCTTTACACAGGTTAGAATACCTAAGATAAAAAAGACAAAAACAAATTCGGGTGAGGATTTGAAGAAAATTGGACCCTCCTACTGCGGGTAGGAATGTAAAATGATGCAACTGCTTTGGAAAATAATCTAGCAGTTCTTCAAAAGACAAGCATAGAGTTATTCAGTATCATATTCCACATCTACTCCTAAGTGTATACTTAAAAGAAATGAAAACGTGTATCTGCTATTGAAAGAAGCCAGTTACAGAGGACCACATATTATGTGATTCCACTTATGTGAAATATCCAGAACAGGCAAATCCACAGAGAGAGAAGGTAGATTGGTAGTTGCCTAAATCTGGGATGGGAAGTTTTGGGGGGGAATGGAGAGTGACTACTAATTGGCTTGGGGTTTCTTTTGGGATTATGAAATGTTCTAAAATCGATATGTTAGTTGTACAACTCTGTGATTATATTAAAAGTCCAACTGACTAAAAGCCATTAAATGGGAAAATTATATGGCATGTGAGTTGTAGCTCAATTAAACATATGCACATATAAAACTTATATATACATACGTGTACGTATAATATATGAACTTGGGCAAACTCCGGAAGATGGCGAGGGACAGGGAGGCCTGGCCTGCTGCAGTCCATGGGATTGCAAAGAGTCGGAAACGACTGGGCAACTGAAAACAACAACAATATATGTATAATACACACACGAACATATTTTTGTCGAGGTTGCTTTAGTCGCTAAGTCATATCTGACTCTTTGTGACCCCATGGACTGTAGCCTGCCAGACTNACGACTGGGCAACTGAAAACAACAACAATATATGTATAATACACACACGAACATATTTTTGTCGAGGTTGCTTTAGTCGCTAAGTCGTATCTGACTCTTTGTGACCCCATGGACTGTAGCCTGCCAGACTCCTCTGTCCATGGAATTCTCCAGGAATGGGAGTGGGTTGCCATTTCCTTCTCCAGGGGCTCTTCCTGACCCAGGGATCGAGCCCACATCTCTTGCAGGTTTTTCACCACTGAACCACCAGGGAAGCCCATGTACATATTTATATACATGTATATGCATATAAGGAACGAGAAGAATGAACATGGCGGTATAAAGCCAGCAAGAGGAGTGAGGGAAAGCTATTTTCTTTACTGTTTCATTATTATTATTATTTTTTAATTAAGATGTTTTTAGACATGTTTAACTGCTGAAGGAGAACTCAGATAGGGAACAATTCAAGATGCAAGAAAGAAAATCGATGATCAGGAGGGTAAATTTCCTGAAAGGCAGCAGGGAATGGAAACTAGAAAATAGTGGAGTTGGCCCTGGAAGGTGGAAGTGGCTCATATGTGTCAAAGGAGAAAACCCAAAGATTGCAGGTGGATAGGCTTACATTTCAGTGATGGGAGCTGACTTCTGCTGCAAAGCTGCTAGATTCTTGCTTCCAGCTCCTACAGAGGTCTAACTGTATACCATGTGCCAGATGCTTTTGATGGGTATTTCCAGAGGATATGAAGACATAAGATATGATCTAGACCTTGACGCAACCCCTGGGAGACGCAAGTTCACAGTCTCCTGCAATGTGGGGTGATACAGGTTTCCATGTACAACATGCTTCAGTTGCTAGCATCTGGTATTACCTAAGGTGTTGATGGGATTATTGTTCAGTAGGGAGGAAAATCCAAGTCTTTCAGAGAGTTGAGGGAGAGGAGGCGGTCGTATAGTTCATAAAATCCTCTTTGGAGGGCCTGTTTTTCTGATATGTCCTCAAGGGAAAATGCCATACCACCAGCCCTACTGTTCTCTACCTTCTGATGAATTTATGTGGATTCCTTTGGAGGGGAAAATAATTTGAACCCGAATACTGAGATATTTTAAAATCTAAATAAAATAAAAATTTTTATTTTAGTCTCCTTTAACTGATACAAACATATCAGTTTAAGCACATTTAGACTTGTATCTCTTAAACAAGAACATCAGAGTAAATGCGTAAGCTGAATATTAATTAAAACTGTTTTTGTTCAGTCACTAAGTCATATCTGACTCATTGCAACCCCATGGACTGCAGCACGTCAGGTTTCCCTGTCTTTTACTATCTTCACTTTATAGACCAGGGAAATTTAAGTTAACATTAACTTAACATTAATGTGAAGGATGGTGTTTAGTTTCCACTAAATCACTTTTAACATTTAGGCTCTAAGTTTGGTGTGTTTCAGTTAACAAGTAGCAATTCAGTGATCTTGCCACCTTTCTGTTCTGGAATCTTGATTTGTACAGCTTACACTTGGCCCAGACACCTCCTCCTTAGTTTTATCTGCCTCTGACAGTGAAAGTATGCCTACTTGGAAAAACAAAACTGCAGCACAAACACAAGTGTGAGCATTGAGATTGAGTAGAAATGGGTGTTCTCTTTTATTCATATCATTAAATAAACATAAAACAGGGGGAAAAAACTCTTGCCATGGAGAACTAAGCTCCCAGGAATGCACCTTTGCACCCGGTTTGAAACGTACTGTGTTAGCTAGGCACCAAGGTCTGTGAGAACAGACAAGCTGGGCATTGTATCAGGTTGGGATCCAAGACAAGGCTTCCTCGTATCAGAGAAGTTAAGGATGAGAAATGTAAAAGTAAGGTCTCTTTTTAACATTAGTTATGGCTTATTGTTTGATTTGGGGCTTCTTTATAGTCACTTGATGCTGGGTTTTCTTATCAGTCCTCTGATGTCGTGGTTTTAAAGAGGTATGAAGGGGATTCCTGTCACTAGGAATATAATATCTGCGAAAAGCCAAGGTTTCTGAAAGGGTTTTTATAAGAAAAAAATTTTAGGATCACTCTATACAAGGAAACGACTTACTGCTTAGCTATGGATTGTTGATTTATTTGAATGTTTTTGGACCATTATATGTGTCCAAGTCAGGATGTCCTGGGTGTGTTAAAGACTTTTGAATTGGGAGAGATACCATCTTGAGTTTACTAATAATTTAAGTCAACAGCATCTAACAAAGAAGGCTTTATTCTTGGATCCTGTGCAGACATTGTAGTCTGAACTGAAGTAAACAGAATCCTGGCTTCAATAAGAGCTGTTATTTAGAACACATTTGAGACATTATGATGTAATTGTGTCCTGAGGCTGAGAAGTGTTAGTCTCCATTTTATTAAATATCCATTTTAGTGTACAGCCTTGTACCACCAATGATAAAAAGCAAAACAGATACTCAAGGCCAGTCTAGATTTTGGCCTTAAAGACTTTCCCCTTATCACCTCCTTTCCCAGCCATCGCTGAGCAAGGGATGGGAAACCCTAGGTCAATAGGTCATCAGCTTAGCTTCAAGCCACGTGGGCTGCCAGCTGTCCTTTTCCTTCAGAACCCCAGCCCCTGCATCTAGAGGTGTCCAGGGTCCTGGCAATCAATTTAAACTTTCAATTAATGGCACGTCTTTCCTCTTTTCTTGCAACCAAACCTATTATCCTCTTACCTCCCCTCCCCATCCTCTTGGAGTTGCATCTCTCTTTTTTTAAAAAAACCAGTTTATCTATTTTTGACTGTGCTGGGTCTTCGTTGCCACATGGGGGCTTTCACTAGTTGCAGCTAGCAGGGGCTGCTCTCCAGTGGCAGTGCTGGGGCTGCTCACTGCGGTGGTGTCTCTTTTTGCACAGCATGGGCTCTAGAACAGGGGCTGGGTAGTTGTGGCCCACAGGCTTAGTTGCCCTGCAGCACATGATATCTTCCCAGACCAGGGATCGAACCTGTGTCCCCAGCATTGGCAGGCAGATTCTTAACCACTGGACCACCAGGGAAGTCTGGGGGTTGCATCCCTTCTGGGACTTTGACTTCTGTGTGCCTGCCTAGAGTTCAGAGACATCTAGTCCATTCTCTTCTTTACATTTTCTGCCTCTCTCAGTTTTCATGTATTTTTTTCTTTTGGAGGACTCTCGATTTCCCTGAGAGTAGATTAGGCAGGTGGTACTGTCCCATTTTATAATTGTGAGTACTGCGGTGAGAGAGGTTGATGACTTGCCCAAAATGCAGAGGAGACTTTAGAGCTGGTAGTTCAGTCTTAAAAATTCGAATTCAGTTCCGTCAACCGAATTCATGGTAGGAAAAATCTTTAAGACAGATATAACCTAGTGACACAGAACAACTGCAGTGTATGTGTGTATGTATATATTATACATACACACACACTCGTGCATACTGTAATTCTGGTGGTGGATACNAAAATTCGAATTCAGTTCCGTCAACCGAATTCATGGTAGGAAAAATCTTTAAGACAGATATAACCTAGTGACACAGAACAACTGCAGTGTATGTGTGTATGTATATATTATACATACACACACACTCGTGCATACTGTAATTCTGGTGGTGGATACACATCTTTGTCTGAATGTTGTAGCTCTTTTGCCATGTCTACCTGATAGATGAGAATACCTCATGAAGAATGCCCTTTGATAAATTGGAAAATAGCATCCTTGAAAGGGACCCAGAAGAAACCCCATTATGGAAAGACTCTACTTTACATAATTTGTAGACTTTCAGGGTTGAAACAGACAGGTCCGCTGGCTCAACAGAAGTTTGATGGGTAAATCCTTGATTAAATCTCATCTGAGTCCTTGAGTGCTGTGGAATGATTTTGAGGAATAATCCTTATTGCTACACATGATCTTAATGGACTGAAGATGCTTCTATGTTCTGTCAAACTAAGTGAAACATTGATGCTTTAAAAGGAGAAATCGTTTATTTCTTGTGTCATCAAGGTTTTCGAAAAGTTCAATTTTTGAAACATTTTCCCTTAGAATGTATTAGCTCTTATGAACATTGCCTATTTAGACTTCTGTTTAATGCCATTGTTTAATGGCATGTGATTTTTTAAAATGTGACTAATAATATTTTACTTTTTCTGTGTTTCTCTGTTTTTATTTACAAGCTCGATGCCATTTCTCCCAGAATTGTTAACCATTTTACATAGGTTCGGTTTGTGTAACATGCACAGGGGTTCATGTGATTGCTTGTGGTTCTTTTGTGCTTTAGCCAGAGGTAGTAAAGAAGAGAGGGAGCGTTTGGGATTAAATTTTGGTGAAAGCTAATGTAAGACATGTCATGAACCTAAGGTCCTTGAAAATTCAGTAGAGCTGGTTGTTTCCCTCTTTGCCTTCAGTAGAAACGCCCTTAGTGATGGAGTGTCGGGTGTCTGTGCTGTAGCATCACTTTGCAACTTGCACTTACAAATTTCTATCTTGAACCAGTATTTCTCATAATTTTTTTAAAGGGATCATATACTTACAACCTGTAGTCAGTGTACACAGTTCTAACTTCTCTCCTTGAAGCATGGGTCAGAGACTATCATGGTCAGGAGAGACTTCATGGGAAACTTCAAAATTCATTGGTTTGTATACCGTGGTTGCAGCCTTCCTAAGAGCATTACCTTAGCAAATAGAGCATCCATTATAAACTCTTGGGATAGCTTAGATTTCAGCTTAACAAATTTATAATAAAAGTTGAAATGAATTTTTTTTGCTTTTTAAGATATACACAGTCTCTTTAGTTCCTATTTCAGTCTTATCTATAGATGCAAATAGTTCTACAGAGAGAATTGAATAGAGGTGTGTGTTCTGTTATAAATGCCTGCTCTGTTTATGGAACTTCTCTACTACAAGTGGTTTAGCTGGTTTCCTGAAGGAAGCAGAGAAAGAATAATCTCACAAGACTAAAAGATTAACATTTCTCTACAAAGTTACTGGAAGTCTAAGACTAGAGTGAGTGAAAGTTGCTCAGTCGTGTCCGGCTCTTTGCGACTCCATGAACTACATAATCCATGGAATTCTCCAGGCCAAAATACTGGAGTGGGTAGCCGTTCCCTTCTCCAGGGAATCTTCCCAACCCAGGGATTGAACCCAAGTCTCCCACCTTGCAAGCAGATTCTTTACCAGCTGAGCCACCAGGGAATCCCAAGAGTACTGGAGTGGGTAGCCTAGCTCATCTCCATTGGATCTTCCCAACCCAGGAATCAAACTGGGATCCCCCTCATTGCAGGTGGATTCTTTACAGCCGAGATCAAGACCACGTGAAATGCAGTAAAAATATGACTAAGTATTCTGCAGTTTGCACATTTCCAAAGGGCTTCCATGTACAAAATTCTGGGTTTGTGTGTATGAGTGTTTTAAACCCTGGGAAGTAGCCATAATAGGTATTATTATCCCCATTTTAAAAATGAAGGGACGGTCAGAAATTGAGAGAGTAGCATAAAAACATATACGTTACCATGTGTAAAACATGTAACAGATGTGAAATAGCAGTGGGAAGTTGCTGTATGTCGCAGAGAGCTCGAAGGGGTGCTCTGTGACAACCTTGAGGGGTGAGATGAGGTGGGAGGTGGGAGGGAGGTTCACGATAGAGGTGACGTGTACGTACCTATGGCTGATTTTTGCTGATGTATGGCAGAAACCCTATTGTAAAGCAATAATCTTTTTTTTTTTTTAATTTTATTTTTACTTTATTTTACTTTACAATACCGTATTGGTTTTGCCATACATTGACATGAATCCACCATAGCAATAATCTTCCAATTAAAAATTTTTTAAAAAGGAAGGGAGGCCAGCCTGGGTCATGGTTTAGGTAATGTTCCCATTGTCAGCTGATAGCATGGCACTGAGGCCAGAGCCCAGATATTAGGATTTGATGCTCATTGTACCATTCACTTTGTTTTTCTCAGATGTCTTCCCCTTAAGCCTAGAGACCATACATTTTCACTTTCTAGTTCAATTTCAAGTGGCAGCTGGGATCTAGTGGCAGCTGGAAGGTCGAGAGGTCCTCAGAAGCTGAGCTGGGTGGACAAGGCTTTGCATCATTTACTCCTGTGTCCCTTAGTGTGACATTATTTTTCTTGAGCCACTTGTATATTCCCTCTTGAGTTTTGCCTGTACATTGAAATTCTTCCTCACGTTTTCTTGCTGCTCCTTTCTTGACTTATTCTTCCTCATACTGGAGCCCATATTTGGCTCAGTAACCCCAAGACCAAGTGAATGTTCACTCTTCTCTTGAGCAAAAAAATGAAAATTAAAATATTATACGTGGTCNATTTACTCCTGTGTCCCTTAGTGTGACATTATTTTTCTTGAGCCACTTGTATATTCCCTCTTGAGTTTTGCCTGTACATTGAAATTCTTCCTCACGTTTTCTTGCTGCTCCTTTCTTGACTTATTCTTCCTCATACTGGAGCCCATATTTGGCTCAGTAACCCCAAGACCAAGTGAATGTTCACTCTTCTCTTGAGCAAAAAAATGAAAATTAAAATATTATACGTGGTCGATTGTAGGGGAAGAGTGACTTAAGAGGGCTCTGCTCTCAGATATTGTCTATTTTCCAGTTCACACTAAATCATCTTTTATTCTCCAGTTCATACTAAATCATATGCATTTCCCCATTGTCTTTAAACATCATTTTAAAGTACTTTTCTTGATTCCTCAGCATTCAGTTGCTTGAATTTAGCATAATTTACTAATGAGTTTTTCTATTTTGGATAATGAGGCTATTTTCTAGTTTTCTCTGTGATAAAAATGATTGACTCCTTGAAGAAGGGAATTTTTAAATATTTAGAGAGTAAAAAATTTGGTTTAAATGGTTTGCCTTAGTCATTAATTCATTAGTACATTGTAGCAGTAATTTCAATGAGATAAATATTAATACATGATTATTTTTCTGAAATAATAAAGTTGTGATAGTTTTAGTTTCAGCTGGGGAAAATGCATAAAGATGCTCAATGAAAGGAAAAGACTTCACAATTATGTCCTTATGATTTATTTACTAGTTAAGCTTTTACTAGTAACATGTTTGTCCTTCATGTTGTATTACTTCTCTCTGGGTTTCTTATTTCCTATATAATTTTTTTTTTCTCAGATTCTACTCAAACCCCCTCCATTTTAGCATCTGCCAAGGCGCACAGTTCTTGGAGGATCTCATTTGAGGGACTCAATTTGAGGGTCTCACTTTGAGGGTCTCACATTGTCTTTAACATTTCCTTTTCCAGGTATATTGCTTTTGAGAGTATTTGTAGATAAGCCGGAGAAGGCAATGGCACCCCATTCCAGTACTCTTGCCTGGAAAATCCTATGGATGGAGGAGCCTAGTAGGCTACAGTTCATGGGGTTGTGAAGAGTCGGACACGACTGAACGACTTCACTTTCACTTTTCACTTTCATACATTGGAGAAGGAAATGGCAACCCACTCCCGCGTTCTTGCCTGGAGAATCCCAGGGACGGGGGAGCCTGGTGGGCTGCTGTCTATGGGGTCACACAGAGTGAGACACGACTGAAGCGACTTAGCAGCAGCAGCAGCAGTAGATAAGCCAGTGCCTTAATCTTATTTTGATTCTGTTAGGTGAGCTTGACATGAATTCTACTTCTGGGCAAATGTTGAGAGAGAGGACCACTGGGTCAAAATGGAGTTAGGAAGTCACATGAGTTTTTTTTTCTGTTTGAAGTACAGAGAAGGCTTTTGCCATTAGTGCAAGAGAGTGTTTCCCCTTTTCCCAATCTATGGTGAATAAAATGTGTGAGCATACAGGAATTTGACTTGTTACCTTGGATAAACTCAATATTCTTAGGATGAAGTCATACATAATTAATTACCTGTCTCTGCATTCTTTCCAGAGTGATGGCACTTAGTATTCACACTCATGATAACTTTGGTTTCCTGAGTGCAGGAGCCCCAGGACTGCCAATTAAGGAAGAAGAGGCAGTGGCAGTTATATAACCTTGGGGCTTCTGTAATGTGATGGGTAATTGTCTTTTTTCTTCTTAACTTCTAGTGTCTGAAACAGTACATGCAGCTGGCAATCCGAGAAGGATGTGGGTCTCCCATCACTTGCCCGGACATGGTGTGCCTCAACCATGGGACCTTGCAAGAAGCTGAGGTATGGATGGGTGCTCTGATCGTCCCCTTTTTCCTGTTGACATGATTTCCTGGGATCTTGGCTCTTTATGTACATCTACCAGGGAGTCTAGAAACAAAATACAGGGGTTAACTTTTTAAAGGAGTACTTTATTGCTACATACCTTGGATTCTTTATAGAGGCTGTTAAAGCTGTTATTTACTTTGGTTCTATTTATAAATGCCCCCTGAGTGTTGAAGAAGTTCTAGAATAGGCCAAAGTGCTAGAAATCCAATTTACCAAAGGTGAGCTTTGGAGGCTGAGTAGTCAGTGGCCTGGGGATTTTTAATACTTCAAAGATAAACAGATGACTGATTAGCCGTCGTTATAGATAACATAAATTATTATGATTCTGCAGAGGTAGTCTACATTGAACCATTTCTAAAGAGCAGAGAAAAGCCTTTCTTTCAGTGTTTATCAGGCATAGAAATTTTTTTTTTTGAGTGAGTTCTTCTCACTGTGACATGTCTCTTTGTTTTTTCAATCCCCATTTAATAGCTTGCCCTTAAATCAGCTTTTAACTTTCAGGTTCTGCTCATTTCAAATCTTGTATGCCTTCATGTAGTTGCTTTCTTAGCCATATACTATCTAATACTTTCAAAAGATTTATAAAACTGAAGCTCAGAGTGTCTAAATAACTTGCTCCAGAGTGCATATCTAAAAGGCAGTTAGAATTCCAATCCAGTTCTTTCTGACAGATTGCATGGCTTTAAAAGTAGAACTCGGTGGATAGAGTGCAGAGTAAAGGTTTGATAATTGAAAGTCCAATAGAGTGCATATATGTGTGTAGGTATATATGTGTGGGTATATATGTACGTGTCTGTGTGCCTGTGTCTGTATGAAGGTGTGTGTATCCATGTATATACACATGTGCTTTATATATATACAGATGACTTTTGCATATATATATCTTTTGTAAGTACAGCAGTCAGAAAGATGGTATAGACCATTTTTAACCAATCTGCATCTGGGTGCCCTGTGTTTAGTTTATGAAATACCAAGTAAGTGATGCAAGTGAGTGCGAAGTGATTTGAAGGGAAGAATAAAAGGAATGCATATTGGTTTAGAAGTTGTTCATTTTAGGAAAATCATGAAATAAATAGAATTTTTAAAACAAAGAGGTAGTGTTGATTGGGTGAATCCTGTGGTGAGAAATATTAACTTTTGTGTGAAAAATGGGTAGAAGAAAATTAAAAGGGGGAAAGATTTGGTTATCTACCATGAATACTATTGATCTGTGCAACTTGGAAATGGTTTTTAAAAATGAGACCCAGGTTTGCAGGAGCATCTTTCTAGACGTGACCCTTCCAGGGAACATGTCTCCTTTTTGACTTGCTTCTGTGAGGTCTGATCAGCCACCAGATGTTTATTGAGTGTACAAAGTGCCAGGTTCTTTCCTGGTCAAGATAGAGAGGTGAATAAGATAGTCCCAATACTGTTCTCCTGGAGCTTCTGACTTCGAAGAGAGACATTCAACTGANCCATGTCCCCTGCATTGGAAGCGTGGAGCCTAAACCACTGGACTGCTAGAGAAGTCCCTGTACTTTTTACTGGAGTTAAAAACATCATTAGATTTACCATTTCACCCAGTTTAGGTGTGCAATTCAGTGGCATTAAGAATATTTACAATGTTGTACAGCCGTCACTACCATCCACTTGCAAAACTGTGATCATCCCAGGCAGAAGAAACCCTGTAACAACTAACCAGCAACTTCCTTCCCCTCTTCTCCCAGCCCCTGATAACCTCGAATCTACTTTCCGTTCTGTGAATTTGCCCAGTCTAGATATTTTATGTAAGTGGAATCTCACAATATTTTCCTTTTGTGTCTGGCTTATCTCCATCCACGTTGTAGCATGTATTAGAACTTCATGTCTTTTTGTGGTTGNAGAAACCCTGTAACAACTAACCAGCAACTTCCTTCCCCTCTTCTCCCAGCCCCTGATAACCTCGAATCTACTTTCCGTTCTGTGAATTTGCCCAGTCTAGATATTTTATGTAAGTGGAATCTCACAATATTTTCCTTTTGTGTCTGGCTTATCTCCATCCACGTTGTAGCATGTATTAGAACTTCATGTCTTTTTGTGGTTGAATAATGTTCCACTGTGTATGCCTACCACTTTTTGTGTATCTCTTCATCTGTTGATGGACACTTGGGTCGTTTCTACTTTTTGGCTATTTATTGTGAATCATGCTGTGTGAACATTGGAGCACAAATACCTGTTCAAGCCCCTGCTTTCCATTCTTGTGGGTATATAGCTAGCAGTGGAATTGCCAAGTCATACGGGGGAGTCTGGTGGGCTGCCGTCTATGGGGTTGCACAGAGTCGGACACGACTGAAGCGACGTAGCAGCAGCTCCGCAGGGCAAGTCAGGAACTGCCAAACTTCAAAGCTCTGTAATTTAATTAGACATTTATACTATTTTAAGGGCATCTCTTGCGGCTCAGCTGGTAAAGAATCCACCTACAATGTGGGAGACCTGGGTTCGATCCCTGGGTTGGGAAGATCCCCTGGCGAAGGGAACAGCTACCCACTCCAGTATTCTGGCCTGGACAGTCCATGGGGTCGCAAAGAGTCAGACACGACTGAGCGACTTTCACTTCACTTCACTATTTTATAGTATGGAAGTATTTTAAATTTGGAAATATGTTAAATCTGGTGCCATTGTTTCAACTCCCTCATTTGATTAAAAAGGAGCCTGAGATCCGGCAGTATTTTGATCTTAGGTGATTTTGAAAGTCAGTTTGTAATCATGTAATTCTTCCTTAGCATCCATTATAAATAATTATTATTAGAGAAAACATTCCATGTAAGAATAAGTTTGTTAATACATGCTACTAACATATGTCATTTACTTGACTGGGATAATCTTTATCTGAATGGTATACCTCTTTTTTACATAATAAGCTTCATATTCACCTCAAACTCAACACTTATCAGCTAGGTGACTTTAAGGTCTATGTCAAGAAAATATTTTATGTGGAACTGTTTAAGAGGGGATCTTGAGATGTATTAAATTCTAATATTATGAATAGATTAAATTAACTAGTGGAAAGTAAAACTCATTGGCTGGACTCTTGAGACAGAATTGGAGAGATTGTTTTTACCCTGAAAAATATGTAGAATCGGATTAGTGGCATCTCTATCTTAGTAAGAAAAATTATCATCTGTTTTGTCCAATTTTTATTGATGGCCAATGCAAAGAACTGACTCACTGGAAAAGACCCTGATGCTGGGGAAGATTGAGAGGGGGGCAACAGAGGATGAGATGGTTGGATGGCATCACTGACTCGATGGACATGAGTTTGAACAAGTTCTGGGAGTTGGTGATGGACAGGGAAGCCTGCTGTATTCCTTGGGATCTCAAAAAGTCGGACATGAGTGAGCAACTGAACTGACTGACTGACCAAGTTCTTTTTTTAGATTTAACTTGTCGTCCAGTGTTTTAATTTTCTTTCACTTTATGTTACATGTATGATTAGCTTGTCTTTGTGTCATGTGCATCTTTGTGGGGAAAATCTTTTGAATAGGAGTGGTCCCTAGTCATCACTCTTTCCACAAAGCGGAGAAACGTCACTTGGCATTGATGAATTATTCTGTGGATCCACTTTCCATCCATCTGTGATTTTTCCATTGGCTACTTCTGTGTTTGTGGGCTTTCTTTTCTGTGTCTGTCTTCCAATATTAACAAAGAAAAGGGAATACTAAGCTTGGCATGTGTTAGTGATTATTGCTTTACTTTCTACTGGTTCTCAAAGCACATGTCTGATTAAACCAGAACTTTGTTTGTCTCGTGTTTCCATAACTTACTTTTTCAAGTTAGTTTTTTTTTTTTGAAAGCTAGGTTAAGATTATCCATCTCTAGTCCTTAAGCATTTTTTTTTTTCTAATTTTTGTGACCCTTTTTACTTACTGTAATTGCTAGTTGCTTCAGTTCCTTGGTATGTGAATGTGTCTATTCTTGATATTTGCATTATCATAGACTGGTTACTAGAGAAGGCAATGGCAGCCCACTCCAGTACTCTTGCCTGGAAAATCCCATGGACGAAGGAGCCTGGTAGGCTGCAGTCCATGGGGTTGGGAAGAGTTGGACACAACTGAGCGACTTCACTTTCACTTTTCACTTTCATGCATTGGAGAAGGAAATGGCAACCCACTCCAGTGTTCTTGCCTGGAGAACCCCAGGGAGCCTGGTGGGCTGCCGTCTATGGGGTTGCACAGAGTCAGACACGGCTGAAGTGACTTAGCAGCAGCAGCAGTGGACTGGTTACAGGGGGTTTCCCTGTTGGCGCAGTGGTAAAGAATCTGCCTGCCCATACAGGAGACATGAGTTCCATCCCTGGGTTGGGAAGATCCCCTGGAGAAGGAAATGGCAACCCACTCCAGCATTCTTGCCTGGGAAATCCCATAGACAGAGGAGTCAGACAGGATACACAGTCCATGGGGTCCCAAAGAATCGGACATGCCTTAACTTAGCTACTGAACAACAACAGAGAGTGGTTACAAACTCTTACAAATGGTTTAAGTGCCATTGTTCTCCATCTTAAAAAAGTGAATACAATAGGACTTTGTTTTCCTGTTATCATCTGTTAATCCTACTGCGGTCACTCATGTATTCAGTGTGTACTTATTTATGTACTGAGTATCTGTGTGTGCCGGGTACAACTCGAGATGTGGTTTCAAGCTACGGTTCCATCCTTCTTTGAAAGTTCTTTTGTTATCAGCTTTTCCCCCAAGCCTCCTTTCGTTTTTGAGCCCTAGCCTTTGTGAGATGGCTCTTCGAATTTCATCTCACTCTTGTGTCTGTCCTTGGTAAGTTTCTACGCCACCTTTTCTAATTATTAAGGTCTCTTCTCACCAGAGTGCCCTGCATCGCTATTTGGTTTCTTCTAGCGTCTTTGGCTGAAGAGTGGGTGATACTGAATGACTTAATCATCGGTTCAGTTTTATTTTTTAACACCTCCCATCTCTCGTTAGTCACCTTCCTTTTCATAGTTTCTGATCACAAGCTCATTCTTNTTCCTTGGTATGTGAATGTGTCTATTCTTGATATTTGCATTATCATAGACTGGTTACTAGAGAAGGCAATGGCAGCCCACTCCAGTACTCTTGCCTGGAAAATCCCATGGACGAAGGAGCCTGGTAGGCTGCAGTCCATGGGGTTGGGAAGAGTTGGACACAACTGAGCGACTTCACTTTCACTTTTCACTTTCATGCATTGGAGAAGGAAATGGCAACCCACTCCAGTGTTCTTGCCTGGAGAACCCCAGGGAGCCTGGTGGGCTGCCGTCTATGGGGTTGCACAGAGTCAGACACGGCTGAAGTGACTTAGCAGCAGCAGCAGTGGACTGGTTACAGGGGGTTTCCCTGTTGGCGCAGTGGTAAAGAATCTGCCTGCCCATACAGGAGACATGAGTTCCATCCCTGGGTTGGGAAGATCCCCTGGAGAAGGAAATGGCAACCCACTCCAGCATTCTTGCCTGGGAAATCCCATGGACAGAGGAGCCAGACAGGATACACAGTCCATGGGGTCCCAAAGAATCGGACATGACTTAGCCACTTAACAACAACAGAGAGTGGTTACAAACTCTTACAAATGGTTTAAGTGCCATTGTTCTCCGTCTTAAAAAAGTGAATACAATAGGACTTTGTTTTCCTGTTATCATCTGTTAATCCTACTGTGGTCACTCATGTATTCAGTGTGTACTTATTTATGTACTGAGTATCTGTGTGTGCCGGGTACAACTCGAGATGTGGTTTCAAGCTACGGTTCCATCTTTCTTTGAAAGTTCTTTTGTTATCAGCTTTTCCCCCAAGCCTCCTTTCGTTTTTGAGCCCTAGCCTTTGTGAGATGGCTCTTCGAATTTCATCTCACTCTTGTGTCTGTCCTTGGTAAGTTTCTACGCCACCTTTTCTAATTATTAAGGTCTCTTCTCACCAGAGTGCCCTGCATCGCTATTTGGTTTCTTCTAGCGTCTTTGGCTGAAGAGTGGGTGATACTGAATGACTTAATCATCGGTTCAGTTTTATTTTTTAACACCTCCCATCTCTCGTTAGTCACCTTCCTTTTCATAGTTTCTGATCACAAGCTCATTCTTATCATCTCTCTCTTTGTGTGTTTTCTAAGTCTGATTTTCTGGTGCTTCATGGTGAATGTATGACTAAGTCTTGGGTTTCTTTCCCAAGCCATCTTATGCTTTCACATGGTAACCCTTTCTCCTCAGCTTCACCCTCCCGTTCTTTTTTGCTGATCGGTTTTAAACCTAAAACAGTCTCTAGATGTTTTCAGCTCTCCTCTGAAAAGCTGAAGTGTCTGTAAGAAAAGATATTTATGAGTAGGTTGGGTGAAATTTCTAAAGGGACCTGAATAAGAGCATAGTGTTCATTGGTATTTGCCTCGTCCTATCTGTCCATCCATTTCCACACGTATAAGATGAGGATAGTAATGGAATGATTGTCCCAGGGCTGCTGCAGAGAATACATGAGTTAACACTGTGTATATCATAGTGTGCTTTTAATATACAATTACTGCCTTTATTGTTATTCTTCATTACTGTTACTGCCACCTCCAAATCTTGTCCCCAGTTTTTTTCTCAACTAAACTAAGAAAGCGTCTTCCGGAATCCAGATCATACCTTGGATTGAGTACACAATTATATCACTTTGTTTTCATCTTAATTCAAATCTTTTTCCGTGTGTTTCCATCCTTATTTGTCCTAGTTTCTATAGCATTGTATAAAAGCTTGATAATCTCCTTATCCCACCTATCATAGCAGTTTCCTTCACACAGTATATTCTTACTGAAAGCATGAATTCACCTCCAAGGAGATCATGACTTGCTGAGATGGAGCATTTGAAGGTGTTGCTTCAAAGATAAAAGCAATGGAGGAATTAAAATCTATTTAATAGTATGAGTTTGTTTTTACCTAAATAATTACATTCTTGGAGTAAAAAAGGCCTGATCCTGTCATATACTCACTAGCATGTGTTATGCAAACTTCTAATTTCTGTTGGTCTCAGTTTAACAGCTTTAGACTAGATAACCTCAAAAGTTGTTTCCAAGTTTGAAATTCTGTTGTTCTCATCAGCTATCTTGAAAACAACTCTTCTGCTGTTGGCCACCTCTGTTTGGGTATATTTACTGTGGCAGATGTTAATTCCAATCAGTTTATTTTAATTGCATTTTAACTATCTGCAGAAGACCTTTGTTCTTTGCGATAGCAGAAAGCAAATTAATTTTGGCATAATTAAAAATGCAGTGGGTCATAAAAGTTAAAACAGTTTGATTTATTAAATTAGCTTGAGTGCATAGTGTTTCCCACAATAATAAAATTTCATACTATGTCTTTTTTGGCACAGCCTCATGGTAGTAGAAGACAGCAGAAAAACCACTCGTGTCAGCTGAGAGAATATACAACCAAATGAAAAGCAAGCTTCACATATCTAGTTCTAGGTGGGAAATCCAAGGGTCTGAAATTTAGTTTTTGAAAACTAAAAACAATTACTGGGGCCAGACGTGGTCTTTAGGGTTCATGGCAGTTTTATTTTCTTGGAATGTTTTTATGTCCTAATAATTGTCAGAGTACAGAAGTACAAAATAGTTTTAAATAGCATTTCCTGCCTTGCGTAATTTACATGCACAAGCAGAATCTGAAGATCAAATAGTCCTGAGGCTTTACTTCAGTAATCAATTCTAATTTTCATAAGTAAATTCCAGTTCGTCTATGACTTCATCTGTCTCTGCTGTGAGTCTGCTACTATCAATCACTTTTAAATCATGTTCATATTAACGTGTTGGAGGCACTATTCTCTTTTTCTAGATTTCTGAGCTTTGGCTCATCTCAAAGCTACAGAAAGCTTTCATTACTGCTGATACAGAAGAAATTAGTTGAATATGTATCAGTTCCTTTTTTTTTTCTATCTTTGGAATAGAAATCGAAAGGAGGAAGAAACTGAACCTTAAGTGTTGTGGATAATGTGCATTTTGTTTATCTGCATACTCACTGTGTTTCCTGAGCCAAAAGCCAGGAGGTAGAACTGCATTCATAGTAGTAGTAATAAAAAGTGTTTTAGAAAGTCCTGCATTAGCCCTGGGGGCTCTCCTTCCCTTCAGACTCCCCTCAGATA
>SJYS01015497.1:60734-85941 GCA_006410695.1 Philantomba maxwellii
CTCACACAGGCCGCCCTCCACCTCAGTTCTACTTATTTTCCCTGCCCCTTGAACCTGTAAGCTTTGCTGGCCTGTTCATCTGTCCAGAGCAGGTCTTTTCAATGATATTGGACATTTATTTGAAAGTATTGATGATCGACTCCCTCCCATCCCCGTCCATTTGTCTATTTGCACAGATCATTGTATAGATGATCTCTGCCCCTGTTGGATCCTGAGCTGGTTTTTCCACCGCGTGGCAGACTTCTTGTACTTTTTAGTCAGACAGCATGTGCTCAGAGAATGAAAGACTAATTTGGCAAAACAATGGATTCAATCAGCTATGGAAAATACAATTATGTAATTCACTCAAAGCTAAAGATAAATAAATTAAGGTTCTTTGTTTTGAGTTATCTGAACAAGGAATAATCTGCACTGCGCCTGTTTTTACCCCCACCCTGTTCCTGGGACATGAAGTTAAGTACAGACAGCAACGAGTTCACTCCCTACTTATCAGGAGCCCTGAGAATTCAGTGGATGGCCACAGAGCTGAGTCTGGAAGAGCATCATTCAGCTGTTTAATTATATTCAGCCCACTTTACCCATAGCTCTGGTTGGTGTACATCTTGTGGTCCTTGATTTTTAAAATCACGCAGCATTCTTGATCCTTAAACTATAATTTCTCATTCATGTCTTTTCTAGGACCCTCTTTGGGACGGAGGCAGAAGCCCCCATTAAGCAGTGCCCCGTGTGTCGGGTTTATATTGAGCGCAACGAAGGCTGTGCTCAGATGATGTGTAAGAACTGCAAACACACATTTTGCTGGTACTGCCTTCAGAACCTGGACGTAAGTGCAGCCCAGAAGGGTCTCCCCGTGTATCCTCCTCCATCCTGTGTCTATGCGACAGCCCACAGCTGATGGACTTTCCTTTTAAAATATTGAACCTGTTTTGTTTTTTTTTTTTCCTTGCCAAAGAAAGTTATTTTTCCTTAATGAAACATCCTGAATCTGCTATTTCACATGCACCTCTCTCTGATTACTTTAAGTGTGTCATCCTACCTTTAAAGGCAAACTTTTGTTTTAGGGACATTTCCAGCTTTGGGGGCATTGTCTCATTCTGTTGTATAAAGGACTATTAGCGTAGTAGTTTGATTTTGCTATTGTAACGAGTTGCCACAGACTTGTGGCCTCTAACAGATGTGTTATCATTAGTTCCGTCCGTTGGTCGTCTGACATGGGTCTCCCTGGATGAAAATCAAGTTGTCTTGGGACTGTGTTCTTTCTGGTGACTCTTGGAGAGGATCTGTTTCTTTGTTTATCTTAGCTTCTAGAGGCTGCCTACATTCCTTGGCCACGGCCCCTTTTTCCATCTTTGGAGGCGACAGCATCATATCTTTCTGAGCCTTCTTCCATAGTCTTAGCTTCCAGAGCCATTCCCTCTGACTGAGTGAGAAAACGTCTGAGAAAACGTCTCTGCCTTTAAGGACCCATGTAATTAGATCGTGCCCTTCTAGATAATAAGGGCTAATCACTCCCTCCCCACCACCCACCTGTCTCAAGGTCTTTAATCACACTTGCAAAATCCCTTTGGCCATGTAACGTAACACATTCACATGTTTTGGGGAATAGACCATTGGCATCTTTGGGGGAGATCCCCTGAGTAGGAAATAGTAACCCACTCCAGTGTTCTTGCCTGGAAAATTCCATGGACAGAAGAGCCTGGAGGGCTACAGCCCATGGGGTTGCAAAGAACACGACTGAGCGACCGAAGCACAGCACATCTTTAGGGGATCAGTTTATTCTGCCTGTCACAATTAGATTGCTTTTTTCTTCTTTAAGGAGAAAAGCCATTTAGATGGGTGCCATCTCTTAATTACTATTTCATTCATGAGCGTGACAGCAAGATCATTACTGCTCTCCCAGGCTTCCCTTCCCACATAAGGGATCTGGTCTAATTGTTCTTTTCCGCGCCGTTTGTGAGGTATGTCTTCTCAAGTTCAGGTGCAGTTCCATTCAGTCCAGTGCTGAGGCTAATGGAAACCTCAGAGTTAAAAGGTAATGTGAAGAATTGGTGAGAATTCTATTGTTTTCAATTCTAGTGTTTCACAGTTCACGGTGACATGTTCCCTTTAGATATCCCCTATTTTGGCAGTTTGTTTATAGTTATTCCCTGTTTTGGCAATTTGGACCTTTAAAATGCGTTCGTATCGGTGTAAGCCCTCAGTCATGGTTGGATGGGTGGCTATTCTTTTTGCAATTTTTTGTTTTAATTGCTTGAAAGTGAAAGTGAAAGTCTCTCAGTTGTGTCCGACTCTTTGTGCCCCATGGACTATACAGTCCATGGAATTCTCCAGGCCAGAATACTGAAGTGGGTAGCCTTTCCCTTCCCCAGGGAATCTTCCCAACTCAGGGATCGAACCCAGGTCTCCTGCATTGCAGGCGGATTCTTTACCAGCTGAGCCACAAGGGAAACCCTTTAATTGCTTTGTTTGCTTCAATTCAATTTGTGCCGGTCTTCAGTATTATACATACTCAGTGAGTGCAGTTGGAAAAGGCAATGGCAACCCACTCCAGTACTCTTGCCTGGAAAATCCCATGGACAGAGGAGCCTGGTAGGCTGCAGTCCATGGGGTTGCTGTGAGTTGGGCACGACTGAGCAACTTCACTTTCACTTTTCACTTTCATGCATTGGAGAAGGAAACGGCAACCCACTCCAGTGTTCTTGCCTGGAGAATCCCAGGGACAGAGGAGCCTAGTGGGCTGCCGTCTATGGGATCGCAGAGTCAGACACGACTGAAGCGACTTAGCAGCAGCAGCAGCAGTGAGTGCAGTTAACATGGCCTGCATGCTGGTCACCACATGCCTGGTTTTTAAAAAAATTAGGTAAGTTATGTAGGCTGACATCTATGAGTAAGAATCTTAATCAGCTTGATGTCAGGGTTTCAGGAAGGCATATGCACTGGGGAGGAGAAATTTGACCTTTTAGACTCTAGAATCTCCATGACTCAGGTTGACAGACAGGTGTTCATTCTATTAAAAAATGTGATTTATTATAACCCCTTGAATTACAATTAAATTTGAATTATAATAATTGATACTTGAGATGTCTCCTAATTCCAAACGAGTGATACTCCGGATGAGGGTATGACTCCTGATTGTATACCCCTCGTGCTTTACAAATGAAACAAATCCCTTTTTTTCCCCTTCAGTTTAACCAGCATATTAATAGGATTCATATCCACGAGGCGGTTGAGCCCATGAGGTTCTCTTTAGGAGGCAAGAGCCTAGGGGAATAAATATGTGTGCCAGATCACTCCATCCTTTGGCTGAACTGTGTTCTGGGTATGGTGTTGCAAAGAACACAGTGTTGTCACTTGTACTGTTCTGGTGCTCGAGGTGAAATAGTACAGACATGAGGTTGCTAGATATACAGCATCTTCTGGTCATTGTGTTTTGAGGTCTCATTTTCTTTGATTTTAGCCAGGGACCATTGGCTTGTGGGTCACGATGTTTTTCTGTAGCCAAGTGTTCCATGTCAGATGATGGTGTTGGTCTTTGTTTATAGGGAAGTTTTAGAGTGTCGGTCTAGGAGAAGGGGGATTGTCCACAAGCAAGCCTGAGACCAACACCAAAAAGAGTGGTTTTGAGTTTTGCTGTGGGGAGTTGGGTTTGTTCCCGCCTTGATTCTCATCTCCACTGTTTCAGAGGATGAGATAGACTTCATCCTCTGCCTTGGGATCCTCAGAGACTTGTCCCCTTCGGTTCTATCTTCTCTCTCCTATGACTTCAGCTTCCATTCCCTGCTCTCTAACCTACCCACGGATTCAGTTATGTCCCATTTAAAAAACAAGTAACGCTTTTCTCAAGGCTGCAACTTTCCCGTGCTGCCATTCTGTTTCCCTCCTTCCTTTAGGAGCCAAGCTCTTTTGAGTAATCACCTCTAGCTGTTGACACTCCAGCCATTGCAGTGACTCAGATAGCCAGACACTGACTGTGTTCTCTCAAGGCTTTGAGAGATTCCTTTTGGGTAAAATCCAATGGATACTTTAGTCCTCACTTTGCCTGGATTCTCTGCTGCCTTTGACATCTTGATCACTTCCGTTCCAGTGAGACCATCTCCTCTGATATCCTTTCTGGCCACTGCTCAATTTCCTTTCCAGGTTCTTCCTTGGTCTACTCTTTTGTTTTCTCCCAAATTCATGTAGAATAGTCACTTTATTAGTTATCCAGAGAGACAGAACCAATAGAATAGATAAGTGGGTAGATAGATAGATTGATTGCTGGGGATTTAGCGTAAAGTATTTTTTCACATGGTAATGGAGGCTGAGAACTCTTATGAGCAGCTGTCTGTGAGCTGGTTGACCCAGGAAAACCAGTGGTGTCCTTCAAAGCTCAGAGAGCCAGAGAACAATGTTGTATATTCCAGTTCAAGTCTGAATGCCTGAGAAACAGAATTGCCAAGGGCAAGAGATCAGTATTCCAATTGAAGTGGTCAGGGATACAGGTATTCCCTGGCCTGCTCTTAAATATGTGTGTTCTGTACCCTCTCCCTGGGTAATCTCATCTACTTCTGTGGATTCTTTGGCCCAAGGACACTGTTTCCCAAGTCTTCTTCCTAGAAATCCGGATCTGTGTAATCAGCTGCCTTTTGAATAGCACTGCTTGCATGTCTCAAGTTCAACACGTCCAAACTGTGGCCGTCGTCTTCCCAACAAAATCCTTCTCTGTGTTGTCCCTTCCCTCAACAAAGTCCTGCTTCCTACCCAGTGTTTCTCCCTCATCTGGGGTTCCTTCTCCCTGGTTCCCCATCCCGTTAGTTACCTACATAATTCTGCACGACTGTATTTACCTCTTGTCTGTCTCAGCCATTGGCGTGTTAAAAGGAAGACGGCCTTTTAGCTGTCTCCTTCAAGGTCCTTTCGTTCCATACTGCACTTCTACTAGAGTTACCTTTCAAAGATAATCAGTCAGGTCGTTAATCTTCTTTAGAATCAATAGAGTCTCAGGGACTATAATCTGTTTTCACACAATGATTTATAAAACTACTATCATCTAAGAATTGTCACTCGGGACTTCTTAGAGGCCATCATTAATTTTATCCACTGAGGTGATTTGATGGGGTTAGTACCATCTCTCCATTCAAAAACTGTTTACCAAAACCTTTCTCTTTGTTTTTCAGAATGACATTTTCCTCAGACACTATGACAGAGGGCCGTGTAGGAATAAGCTTGGCCACTCAAGAGCCTCAGTCATGTGGAACCGAACACAGGTACCCGGACCTTAGAGGGAGCATAAGAGAAGCCAGGCTTTGAATGGGTTGAAAAGCCCACCTACTCAGTTTTGCCCCCTCTGTTCCCTTCTTACTCATCCCAGCCTGAGAGGTTCTGGGGAACTTCTGGCTGTGAAGTTAATCCATGAGCCCAGTCTCTAGAGAAGTGGAGAGTCAGGGTGACAGAGACAAGAATCAGATTGGCCAAAAAGTTCATTCAGGTTTTTCTGCAATACCTTATGGAAAAAATTCCAGCAGAATAAAGGCAAAGCCGAATGCTCGTTCCTCCTGAAAAGAACTGGTAGAGTGAATTCCCTAGAGCCCTTTGAGGCATGTTTGCTATGAAAGGCAGAGGTCTTAAAATCCCATGAGCTGTGTTGGGGCTTGGAAGCCTCTGTACATACTGTTGTGTGTTTACGTGGCAGGTTCAAAGGGAATCCTGATTTATTTTTAAGAGTTTTTCATGTTCCTTTTGAGGAAGTTGGTGTTCATAGCCTAGTAACCATTATTAACATCCCTCTGAGGATGTTAACATTTCCTCTGAGACTGTTGAGGGAACAAGTAGAGAGGCAGCCAACACCAACAGTTCGTGATCCCACTGAGCTTGCNTCCAGCAGAATAAAGGCAAAGCCGAATGCTCGTTCCTCCTGAAAAGAACTGGTAGAGTGAATTCCCTAGAGCCCTTTGAGGCATGTTTGCTATGAAAGGCAGAGGTCTTAAAATCCCATGAGCTGTGTTGGGGCTTGGAAGCCTCTGTACATACTGTTGTGTGTTTACGTGGCAGGTTCAAAGGGAGTCCTGATTTATTTTTAAGAGTTTTTCATGTTCCTTTTGAGGAAGTTGGTGTTCATAGCCTAGTAACCATTATTAACATCCCTCTGAGGATGTTAACATTTCCTCTGAGACTGTTGAGGGAACAAGTAGAGAGGCAGCCAACACCAACAGTTCGTGATCCCACTGAGCTTGTGCCAGAGCCTGAGTTAGCGTTTGGTTTGTCCTTGGTGTCTCCCTGGTTTATATCCAGTTTAGACCATTGCTGGGCACTGGATGGAAGGTCTCATAATTGTAACTGCTTCACGTGCCTGAGATGGTGTCTTAGTTCAAGCCGCTGTAACAAATGACCATAGAATGGAAGACTCAAACCACAAATTTGTTTCTCATGGTTCTGAAGACTGAAAGTCTGTTGTTGGGTTCTGATGAGAACCCTCTTTGTGGCTTGTAGATGGCGTTCTTCTCACTGTGTCGTCACATGGCAGAGGGTAGAGAGGAAACTAGCTTTCCTGTGTGTCTTCTTAGAAGGGTGCTAACCCTATCATGAGGACTCCACCCTCATGTCCTAATTACTTACCAAGGTTCCCATTTCCAACCATCCTCCTCCTCTTAGCGATTAGACTAGTTTCAATCTATGAAATTTTAGCAGGGAGCAAGAACAGTCCACAGCTACTGGTGGAGTATATACATAGAAAGACTGACGTGCTGAAATAGGCTTTTCTTCTACATTTCCAGGTGGTCGGGATTCTCGTGGGGTTGGGCATCATCGCCTTGGTGACTTCGCCCTTGCTGCTTCTGGCTTCCCCGTGCATCATCTGTTGTGTCTGCAAGTCCTGCCGGGGCAAGAAGAAAAAGCACGACCCATCCACAACCTAAAGATCTCAGTTCGTGTCCATGTGCCACAGGTGTCTGGGTTATACAAGATTGCAGTGATAAAACCCCACTTAAGGAACTCACCTCCTCCTCCCTGCCAAACTTTGGAAGTGCCTCTGTGTCCAGACTTTGAACTCGCCTGCCCACCTTTGGCATCCATAAAGGCCAAGCACTCATGCGTGTGTTCCTGTGTAAAGAGAGCCCGGGTTAAACAGTCCAGACTGTGTCTGTGGAGTGTGTTGAGAAGCTCTGGGTTGATGAGGAGAAACTAACGCATCATCATGTTGTCATTTAAAGGCTTCCCCAATGGACTGTTCAACTTCCAACCAAATCTATGAAGCCTGAATGAACACTCGGTATAATACATGTGCTGCCAACCATCACAACACACACTCTCACTGAGAAGCCAGAGTCTGTCCTGGGTTGATTTGACCATCACAAGAAGCATGAGCAAAACCTCCTGTAGGAGGGGAAGAATAAGATTGTTTAAGGGGAAATTCTTGTAAAAATTGTTATTCTCATGAGAATTATAAGAGGGCCGCTTATCTTGGGAATTGATATGGTGGTTCTGCCAGTTACTGGGCGTGCTGATTTCGCCAGTAAGTTGGCAGAAACACAATAGGTTTCTCTTGTGTGATCTCAGCTTCAAGCCAGAGAGATTGCTATGCCAAGGGAGTTGGCCCTTCCCAGGAAAAGGGCTGCAGCAGGTGAAACCATCTGGTCTGATTTAGCATCTCTCCCTCGGGTGATCTACTTTGCTGGCAGTGGTGGTCTACAGGATTGTTTAATATGAAGTTTGGGTAAAGTGGCAGAGATTCAAAATCGTGGTCATAGGTATCAGGGACCTTTCTTGAGCTCTCTGTTCATGTGCCCAAGAGATTTAGAATTGGACCTACAAGTACACACCAAGAGTGAATATTAAAGTCATAGATATATCCAGAATCTANGGTGACATGTTCCCTTTAGATATCCCCTATTTTGGCAGTTTGTTTATGGTTATTCCCTGTTTTGGCAATTTGGACCTTTAAAATGCGTTCGTATCGGTGTAAGCCCTCAGTCATGGTTGGATGGGTGGTTATTCTTTTTGCAATTTTTTGTTTTAATTGCTTGAAAGTGAAAGTGAAAGTCTCTCAGTTGTGTCTGACTCTTTGTGCCCCATGGACTATACAGTCCATGGAATTCTCCAGGCCAGAATACTGAAGTGGGTAGCCTTTCCCTTCCCCAGGGAATCTTCCCAACTCAGGGATCGAACCCAGGTCTCCTGCATTGCAGGCGGATTCTTTACCAGCTGAGCCACAAGGGAAACCCTTTAATTGCTTTGTTTGCTTCAATTCAATTTGTGCCGGTCTTCAGTATTATACATACTCAGTGAGTGCAGTTGGAAAAGGCAATGGCAACCCACTCCAGTACTCTTGCCTGGAAAATCCCATGGACAGAGGAGCCTGGTAGGCTGCAGTCCATGGGGTTGCTGTGAGTTGGGCACGACTGAGCAACTTCACTTTCACTTTTCACTTTCATGCATTGGAGAAGGAAACGGCAACCCACTCCAGTGTTCTTGCCTGGAGAATCCCAGGGACAGAGGAGCCTAGTGGGCTGCCGTCTATGGGATCGCAGAGTCAGACACGACTGAAGCGACTTAGCAGCAGCAGCAGCAGTAAGTGCAGTTAACATGGCCTGCATGCTGGTCACCACATGCCTGGTTTTTAAAAAAATTAGGTAAGTTATGTAGGCTGACATCTATGAGTAAGAATCTTAATCAGCTTGATGTCAGGGTTTCAGGAAGGCATATGCACTGGGGAGGAGAAATTTGACCTTTTAGACTCTAGAATCTCCATGACTCAGGTTGACAGACAGGTGTTCATTCTATTAAAAAATGTGATTTATTATAACCCCTTGAATTACAATTAAATTTGAATTATAATAATTGATACTTGAGATGTCTCCTAATTCCAAACGAGTGATACTCCGGATGAGGGTATGACTCCTGATTGTATACCCCTCATGCTTTACAAATGAAACAAATCCCTTTTTTTCCCCTTCAGTTTAACCAGCATATTAATAGGATTCACATCCACGAGGCGGTTGAGCCCATGAGGTTCTCTTTAGGAGGCAAGAGCCTAGGGGAATAAATATGTGTGCCAGATCACTCCATCCTTTGGCTGAACTGTGTTCTGGGTATGGTGTTGCAAAGAACACAGTGTTGTCACTTGTACTGTTCTGGTGCTCGAGGTGAAATAGTACAGACATGAGGTTGCTAGATATACAGCATCTTCTGGTCATTGTGTTTTGAGGTCTCATTTTCTTGGATTTTAGCCAGGGACCATTGGCTTGTGGGTCACGATGTTTTTCTGTAGCCAAGTGTTCCATGTCAGATGATGGTGTTGGTCTTTGTTTATAGGGAAGTTTTAGAGTGTCGGTCTAGGAGAAGGGGGATTGTCCACAAGCAAGCCTGAGACCAACACCAAAAAGAGTGGTTTTGAGTTTTGCTGTGGGGAGTTGGGTTTGTTCCCGCCTTGATTCTCATCTCCACTGTTTCAGAGGATGAGATAGACTTCATCCTCTGCCTTGGGATCCTCAGAGACTTGTCCCCTTCGGTTCTATCTTCTCTCTCCTATGACTTCAGCTTCCATTCCCTGCTCTCTAACCTACCCACGGATTCAGTTATGTCCCATTTAAAAAACAAGTAACGCTTTTCTCAAGGCTGCAACTTTCCCGTGCTGCCATTCTGTTTCCCTCCTTCCTTTAGGAGCCAAGCTCTTTTGAGTAATCACCTCTAGCTGTTGACACTCCAGCCATTGCAGTGACTCAGATAGCCAGACACTGACTGTGTTCTCTCAAGGCTTTGAGAGATTCCTTTTGGGTAAAATCCAATGGATACTTTAGTCCTCACTTTGCCTGGATTCTCTGCTGCCTTTGACATCTTGATCACTTCCGTTCCAGTGAGACCATCTCCTCTGATATCCTTTCTGGCCACTGCTCAATTTCCTTTCCAGGTTCTTCCTTGGTCTACTCTTTTGTTTTCTCCCAAATTCATGTAGAATAGTCACTTTATTAGTTATCCAGAGAGACAGAACCAATAGAATAGATAAGTGGGTAGATAGATAGATTGATTGCTGGGGATTTAGCGTAAAGTATTTTTTCACATGGTAATGGAGGCTGAGAACTCTTATGAGCAGCTGTCTGTGAGCTGGTTGACCCAGGAAAACCAGTGGTGTCCTTCAAAGCTCAGAGAGCCAGAGAACAATGTTGTATATTCCAGTTCAAGTCTGAATGCCTGAGAAACAGAATTGCCAAGGGCAAGAGATCAGTATTCCAATTGAAGTGGTCAGGGATACAGGTATTCCCTGGCCTGCTCTTAAATATGTGTGTTCTGTACCCTCTCCCTGGGTAATCTCATCTACTTCTGTGGATTCTTTGGCCCAAGGACACTGTTTCCCAAGTCTTCTTCCTAGAAATCCGGATCTGTGTAATCAGCTGCCTTTTGAACAGCACTGCTTGCATGTCTCAAATTCAACACGTCCAAACTGTGGCCGTCGTCTTCCCAACAAAATCCTTCTCTGTGTTGTCCCTTCCCTCAACAAAGTCCTGCTTCCTACCCAGTGTTTCTCCCTCATCTGGGGTTCCTTCTCCCTGGTTCCCCATCCCGTTAGTTACCTACATAATTCTGCACGACTGTATTTACCTCTTGTCTGTCTCAGCCACTGGCGTGTTAAAAGGAAGACGGCCTTTTAGCTGTCTCCTTCAAGGTCCTTTCGTTCCATACTGCACTTCTACTAGAGTTACCTTTCAAAGATAATCAGTCAGGTCGTTAATCTTCTTTAGAATCAATAGAGTCTCAGGGACTATAATCTGTTTTCACACAATGATTTATAAAACTACTATCATCTAAGAATTGTCACTCGGGACTTCTTAGAGGCCATCATTAATTTTATCCACTGAGGTGATTTGATGGGGTTAGTACCATCTCTCCATTCAAAAACTGTTTACCAAAACCTTTCTCTTTGTTTTTCAGAATGACATTTTCCTCAGACACTATGACAGAGGGCCGTGTAGGAATAAGCTTGGCCACTCAAGAGCCTCAGTCATGTGGAACCGAACACAGGTACCCGGACCTTAGAGGGAGCATAAGAGAAGCCAGGCTTTGAATGGGTTGAAAAGCCCACCTACTCAGTTTTGCCCCCTCTGTTCCCTTCTTACTCATCCCAGCCTGAGAGGTTCTGGGGAACTTCTGGCTGTGAAGTTAATCCATGAGCCCAGTCTCTAGAGAAGTGGAGAGTCAGGGTGACGGAGACAAGAATCAGATTGACCAAAAAGTTCATTCAGGTTTTTCTGCAATACCTTATGGAAAAAACTCCAGCAGAATAAAGGCAAAGCCGAATGCTCGTTCCTCCTGAAAAGAACTGGTAGAGTGAATTCCCTAGAGCCCTTTGAGGCATGTTTGCTATGAAAGGCAGAGGTCTTAAAATCCCATGAGCTGTGTTGGGGCTTGGAAGCCTCTGTACATACTGTTGTGTGTTTACGTGGCAGGTTCAAAGGGAATCCTGATTTATTTTTAAGAGTTTTTCATGTTCCTTTTGAGGAAGTTGGTGTTCATAGCCTAGTAACCATTATTAACATCCCTCTGAGGATGTTAACATTTCCTCTGAGACTGTTGAGGGAACAAGTAGAGAGGCAGCCAACACCAACAGTTCGTGATCCCACTGAGCTTGTGCCAGAGCCTGAGTTAGCGTTTGGTTTGTCCTTGGTGTCTCCCTGGTTTATATCCAGTTTAGACCATTGCTGGGCACTGGATGGAAGGTCTCATAATTGTAACTGCTTCACGTGCCTGAGATGGTGTCTTAGTTCAAGCCGCTGTAACAAATGACCATAGAATGGAAGACTCAAACCACAAATTTGTTTCTCATGGTTCTGAAGACTGAAAGTCTGTTGTTGGGTTCTGATGAGAACCCTCTTTGTGGCTTGTAGATGGCGTTCTTCTCACTGTGTCGTCACATGGCAGAGGGTAGAGAGGAAACTAGCTTTCCTGTGTGTCTTCTTAGAAGGGTGCTAACCCTATCATGAGGACTCCACCCTCATGTCCTAATTACTTACCAAGGTTCCCATTTCCAACCATCCTCCTCCTCTTAGCGATTAGACTAGTTTCAATCTATGAAATTTTAGCAGGGAGCAAGAACAGTCCACAGCTACTGGTGGAGTATATACATAGAAAGACTGACGTGCTGAAATAGGCTTTTCTTCTACATTTCCAGGTGGTCGGGATTCTCGTGGGGTTGGGCATCATCGCCTTGGTGACTTCGCCCTTGCTGCTTCTGGCTTCCCCGTGCATCATCTGTTGTGTCTGCAAGTCCTGCCGGGGCAAGAAGAAAAAGCACGACCCATCCACAACCTAAAGATCTCAGTTCGTGTCCATGTGCCACAGGTGTCTGGGTTATACAAGATTGCAGTGATAAAACCCCACTTAAGGAACTCACCTCCTCCTCCCTGCCAAACTTTGGAAGTGCCTCTGTGTCCAGACTTTGAACTCGCCTGCCCACCTTTGGCATCCATAAAGGCCAAGCACTCATGCGTGTGTTCCTGTGTAAAGAGAGCCCGGGTTAAACAGTCCAGACTGTGTCTGTGGAGTGTGTTGAGAAGCTCTGGGTTGATGAGGAGAAACTAACGCATCATCATGTTGTCATTTAAAGGCTTCCCCAATGGACTGTTCAACTTCCAACCAAATCTATGAAGCCTGAATGAACACTCGGTATAATAAATGCGCTGCCAACCATCACAACACACACTCTCACTGAGAAGCCAGAGTCTGTCCTGGGTTGTTTTGACCATCACAAGAAGCATGAGCAAAACCTCCTGTAGGAGGGGAAGAATAAGATTGTTTAAGGGGAAATTCTTGTAAAAATTGTTATTCTCATGAGAATTATAAGAGGGCCGCTTATCTTGGGAATTGATATGGTGGTTCTGCCAGTTACTGGGCGTGCTGATTTCGCCAGTAAGTTGGCAGAAACACAATAGGTTTCTCTTGTGTGATCTCAGCTTCAAGCCAGAGAGATTGCTATGCCAAGGGAGTTGGCCCTTCCCAGGAAAAGGGCTGCAGCAGGTGAAACCATCTGGTCTGATTTAGCATCTCTCCCTCGGGTGATCTACTTTGCTGGCAGTGGTGGTCTACAGGATTGTTTAATATGAAGTTTGGGTAAAGTGGCAGAGATTCAAAATCGTGGTCATAGGTATCAGGGACCTTTCTTGAGCTCTCTGTTCATGTGCCCAAGAGATTTAGAATTGGACCTACAAGTACACACCAAGAGTGAATATTAAAGTCATAGATATATCCAGAATCTATGTAACTTGCCGCTTAACTAAAGTTTGAATCCATTGGGCATGAATGGATATCTCCAATAGTACACAGAAAATGCGTGTTTACTTGAAACCCATTCTGTCTTCTGGGACTAATATGGTTTATTATAAATCAACCTAATTTTTTTTGCATATTATATATGTAAATTTTGGTTACAAGTGCATTAAGTTACCCAAAGGTTTCGACTCATAACTCTTAAAGCAGTACTCAGTATGATGTGCCATGTCAGTTTGTAAAACACAGATTGATAATCAAATTGTTTATGTATTTTCGAACACAGTTCAGAGCAGGCCACTTCCCAGCAAAGCTTTGCTCTTTCAGCATCTGTTTGGGTGATCTGAGTACCTTTTGTATGTTCAGGGCTCTGGTAGACAACAAAAAATATCTGAGAAACAAAATGCCCATGCTTTCTATATCTTTAACACTTTGTGTTTGTATCACCTCATGGTGGCTTATTTTTCCTGTTGTACCATCCAGTCAGATTTTGAATAAATGAGTTTTGAAAAAGACAGAACCTTTTACTATAATTGCCATTAGCAAAGTAGCCTGGTACTTCATGAGAACCGTATTAAATATTAGTGGATGGCTCTTTCTGAAGCTTGGATTACCACATCAGGACCTAGGATATTTTCTGAGGTCACTGGATAACTATCGTATTGCTGCTATCCCTGACCTGTTATTACAGAATGATGCTTTGCCTATGTAATGGATTGTATTCTAAGTGGGGAATGTGTATATTAAGGAACTTTAATTCACAAGTACATATTGATATCCAATGTATGTATTATACATCTATTGGTTGTGTACATTTTATTTACAGTTTGTATAGAACATAGATGAGAACTCTGGGAAAACTTTTGAATGGCAGCCCACCCCAAACTATTTTTAATCATTCATTAGAGATTTCTCAATAGTGTCTTTATTTTCCTTTGAAACTATAAATACTTCAGAAAAAAAAAAAATCAGTATCTTCTTCTATCACTGTGTTTTGTACTAGTATAAATATAAATGGACATAGATTTGAATACTTTTCTTTGTTTTACACTGCCTCATTATAGTACAGGGCATTTACAGGTGCTCAGGGGATCACAGGGACTCAACTGAAATTGAATTTTTGTATCAAGAATGTCAGTCATGGCAATGTATTCCCCCACATTAATATACTCTCCAACCTTGGATCCACGAAGAATCTTTAAACAGGGGCTGATTTCATGTAACCTAAAGTGCTATGTTATCAGAAGCAGAGCTCTGGAATTTGAAGAAAAGGAGGAAGAACGCATTAATGCTGTTTCCTTGGCAAATTGAAGGAATATGTCTTCTCACAGAAATACTGTGAAAGAATTAGCTTACTTTTTTGTGGGGAGTGGGGAGTGTTTGTCCAACAGATTTGAAATAACTGGATTTAAGTTTTTAAATGTTGAAAAGTGCCTGAAAATTGGTGACTTCTTCCTTAAATCACTCAACGGTTTGGGTTGTGGGGGATTGTGTGAATCAACAGGAACAGGTTGGTTGGTTAACCCAAATATATCTCTGGTGCATCAGAGGGCAAGCTGCAAGGCAGTCTAGAGATTGTGTTTATAATGGGGAAAGCTGACAGCTTTGATAACAGACTGATGCTTTCGTTTTGCATAACTGGCCAGAGAAAGGGTTGAACCTTGTCTCCTTCCTGTTTGTCAGCTCTGTCCTTTCCTAGTGATTCTCTGTCTGTCCTAGGAAGAAATATGGGTCTATTTAATGATATTTGGATGTCGTGGCAAAAATCTCTGTGTTTGGAGTAGTGTAGTCCATTTGAAACAGAAATTCAAAAAATCCTTCACCACATTGTCATCTGGAAGGAATAACTCAGCATCCAGGTGAGGTAGGGAGGTGAAGAAGAAAACCATATGGAAGGAAAGTTTGGAACCTTAGGCGTCCTGTTTGTTCATGCCATGAATGTTTACTCCAGGCTTGAAATCTCTAGTTTGCAAGAGGCCTTCAAAAAAACAAACAATTCACAGTATAAATTTTCTTGTAGCTGGCATCACGAAAATCTTATCTATTCAGGTTTGAAAATCTATGTGGGTTTGAATGTTAATCACTGTTTCTTAGAACCCCAAATTGTCTCTTAAAAAGTATATAGAATCTAAATGTGTATTACTTTTGCCTTCCGTACACAGTGCTTCTAAAAAACTGTTCATGAATGGATACCTTCATGTATATAGAATATGTGTATATGTGTGGTTTGAAAGAGTTTCCGAATGCCTTAGATGAATGACATTTTATAAAACTGTTACAGTGGGTATCTATAGGCTATTACATCTCTGTTGATTCATGATTCAGAAAGTTTTGTTCTGTATTTAAGAAATCGCTGTTGTGTTATATTTTTCCAAGTATTTGAAAGGAAAACACCTGGCCTCTCTGGCCCCAATAAATGTGGAGCAGGAAATCAAGTGTGTTATTTTTTGTTATGGTGTGTAGTTCTAGACACATTCAGTTTTACCGTGAAGGAGCCAACGGGTCACTATTAAATCTCAAGTTTGGAATTCAAAAAAGTAACTTCTGTAATTTCATATGTGGAAGTAACTCGTTACCTTGTTTCTTAAAAGAAGTAAGAGCAAGTGTGATGCCTTCACTCATTGAAGACTTTTTTTTTTTTTTTAATTTTATTGGAGGAAAATTGCTTTACNAGCCAACGGGTCACTATTAAATCTCAAGTTTGGAATTCAAAAAAGTAACTTCTGTAATTTCATATGTGGAAGTAACTCGTTACCTTGTTTCTTAAAAGAAGTAAGAGCAAGTGTGATGCCTTCACTCATTGAAGACTTTTTTTTTTTTTTTAATTTTATTGGAGGAAAATTGCTTTACAATATTGTGTTGGTCTCTGCCATAGTGAAAGTAAAAGTCACTCAATCGTGTCCGACTCTTTGTGACCCCATGGACTGTGTCCATGGAATTCTCCAGGCCAGTATACTGGAGTGGGTAGCTGTTCCCTTCTCTAGGGGATCTTCCCAACCCAGGGATTGAACCCAGATCTCCCACATTGAGGGTAGATTCTTTACCAGCTGAGCCACGAGGGAAGCCCAAGAATAATGGAGTGGGTAGCCTGTCCCTTCTTGAGGGGATCTTCCTGACCCAGGAATCAACCTGGGGTCTCCTGCATTGGAGGCAGATTCTTTACCAACTGAGCTATGAGGGAAGCCTCTGCCATACATCAACATAAATCAGCCACAGGTATACATATGTCCCCTTCCTCCTTCCTGAACCCCGCTCCCATCTCCTACCCCATGCCACTCCTCCAGGTTGTCCCAGAGCACTGTATCACACAGCAAATTCCCACTAGCTATCTGTTTTAAATATGGTAATGTATATGTTTCCATACTTCTCTCAGTTCATCCCACTCTCTTCTTCCCTCACTGTGTTCACGAGTCTGTTTTCTATGTCTGCGATTCCTGTTGCAGACTTTCTTATTGTGAGTGTGATATTCCACACTGTCAATGCACAGGCACTGATTACTATCCAGAAAAATAACCAAAATAATTTAGGTCTTTGATGATCCTGATAAAAAATGCTGCCAGGCAGCAGAGCTATTAGTTCTATTAAATTTGTGCTGGGCTCTGTGCACTTTTTCTAACCTTCTAAAAGTCTGTTAGAAGAATGTGTTTTCTTGCTATAATTTTTTAAAAAAGGGTTTACATGTGGAGGGTTAACTTCAGGTCATTTCCATTTGATTAGTGTTCAAGGCAGGACTAGCCTGAAGTTAAATGCCAGAAGTTGGTTAACAACTAGAACTTGTGTCTCTGCAAAACTGGAAGCTCACATTCCTATACTGGTGTCGATGCCTTTTTATTGAATGTTATTTGCTTCTCATACAATATCTGAGTTGGTAAAGGATCCATCTGCCAGAGCAGGAGATGCAGGAGACATGGGTTCAATTCCTGTGTTGGGAAGATCCCCTGGAGTAGGCAAGAGGATTCTGGTGGGCTATAGTCCATAGGGTCACAAAGAATCGGACATGACTGAGTGAGCACACACACACACACACACACACACAATACCTGCGTACAGAGGTTTACAATTGACTTATAATTCAAATTTCATTTTATAAACATTCAGCTTGGAGGAAATCAATAAGATCACTTAAAAACACTTTTGGGTTATGATTTCATAATTTGCTTAATCGTCTCCTAAAATGTGAACATTATTTCATTTTTAAAATGTGCTTATTATTTGAACTTGAATTTGCATTCCCAAAGAATTATTGAATGAACCCTTTTTTTACAGCAGTGATTTTAATTAATCCCTTAACCAGCAAATTCATTGCAATGTAAATTATGAATCGAGTGAGTTAGGAGGAGAATTATAATTAGGTTTTCCTGTAATTCAATTATTTTCATTTATTAGATAATCTAGTTTTTTAGACCCTAAAGATAGCATCCAGTTCTACGTTATGAAAAAAAAATTAATTTCTGTGAATAATTTAATAGCAATTACAGTGTTTTATTTATATATTTTTTCATATGCTTTCTAAAGGACTTTTGAGAACAGTATTATGAAATAAATGGAGCAGATATTGGATGTACTTCATAGAGAAAGCAGTGGTTTTGTGTACATGTCCTGCCAGGGGTCATACTATTGATAAGTGGCAGTTAGAAAAAGAATGTCAGAGGAGCTCCCTGGTGTCCTAGTGGTTAGGATCCTGGGCTTTCACTGCTGTAGTCTGGGTTTTTCTCTGGTTGGGGAACTAAGATCCTGTAAGTAGTATGACCAAAAAAAAAAAAAAAGAATGGCAGACTCCTTGGAAGTACGTTAGTGTTCCTTGGTAATTCTGAGCTTGCATTTACTCTGGAGTCTGTGAGTCCTAAGAGCATGTCCTCTTCTTCCAATTATGTGTATCAGTGGAATTTACTATTAAAGAGAATTTATTAGAGTCTGTGTTTTGGTGTGTCTGACAGCATACCTAGGGCAAAGGGCCACCCCCTGAGATCAGCCCGTCACTGCTTGGGGTCTAGTGAGAGGAGAAGGGCAGAGACAGGAGGCGAATGATGATTCCTTAGAGAAAGAGCGCGATGGCATGTATCTGACTTGCTAATATGGGAGCTAGAACTACATAGCTGGGTCCATGTGCTTCTTCCAAAAGCCAAAGTGTTCACCTCTTCCCCATCAGTTCCTTCTAATGTTTACAACCAAGACTCAAAAGTGATTAAGGCAGATCCAGATCANTTGTTTCCCTGTCCCGTGAAGCCAAGCAGTTTGCAGATATGATAGCATCAGCTGGAAGAAACCACAAACTCAGGGAAAAGTTAAGAGCAATATCTATCTTCCTGAAGGGGAACTGTTGCTCTGAAGTTTCAGTTAAGCCTGGCATGGTCAAGGTGTTAACTGTAACCTCGCTTCTGGCTGGTGTCCTGGGAAGGTCTGGTTGGTCTTTACATGAAGCAGATTTTTCCACATGGGCTTAGAAGAAAACCTGATCTCATCTTTCTAAACAAACCTTCAGAAGGTTCATGATTGGACTGGATCTTGGGTTGGATTCAGGAAGGACAACTCCTTTCAATAGTTGGCTTGAAGTACAGGAGTGTGATTCTACCCAAGTCAGACATATAAAGACTGGATTTCAGTTAACCAGCTGTTGAAGTCAAGGTCACCACCTCTTCCCTTTTCCCACACCAATACAGGAATACAGATACTGACCAGATGCTTTAGATGTTTTAAAGTAGAAAAAAAATTTCAGATGTGATTTTCTGATATGCTATTCAAATGCCACCTGCAGATAAATGGAAGAGATTAAAGAGTTTTAAGTTATAAATGAGGGGTCACAAGAGTACGGTGTAGGATCAAGATTTGGGTCAGTACAATAGAGTCACTCAAAAAATGTCTCCTCTGTAAAGAAAAAAATTCTCTGGGAATAAAAAAAGAATGGTCATTTTTCCAACTGGAAATGGAAGACTAGAGGAAGGTATGATAACTCTACCGGTCCCTTCCAGCTTCAGACAATTTACAATTTTTCTTGGCCTCAGTTTCCTCATCTAGAAAACTGGAAGCCATTGCTTTCTAGGTCCAATTCAAATTGAATATTCTGTATTAAGATGGAAAAGATCACCAGCACTCACTGTGAGTCTCACACACATGAATTGTTGTTGTTCAGTTGCTAAGTTGTGCCCGACTCTCTGTGACCCCATGGACTTTAGCCCCCCAGGCTTCCCTGTCCTTCACTGTCTTCCGGAGTTTGCTCAAACTCATGTCCATTGAATCGGTGATGCCCTCCAACCATTTCATCCTCTGTCACCCTCTTCTCCTTTAGTCTCTCCCAGCATCAGAGTCTTTTCCAATGAGTCAACTCGTCACAGCAGGTGGCCAAAGTACTGGAGCTTCAGCTTTAGCATAAGTTCTTCCAATGAATATTCAGGACTGATTTCCCTTAGGATTGACTGGTTTGATCATGCTGTCCCAGAGACTCTCAAGAGTCTTTTCCAGCACTACAATTTGAAAGCATCAATTCTTCAGTGCTCAGGTATCTTTACTTCCCAAAAGGAAATTCTTTATGATCCAAAAGGGAAATTCTCCTTATTAGACAAGGAACTGGTAATCGCTGGAAGAAGTTTCCAGGCACAAAATTGTAGATGATTCCAGAAGCATGTGAAATACAAGTTTATTTAAAATAAGCAGATTCAAAGAACAATGGTTGAGCTTCATAGGTTTGTTTACAGTTCTTGATGGCAACAAAAGTTGTTTGCAGAATTTTCAGGCATGTGCTTCCTCTAGTACTTATATTAAAACCATCAGAAATTAGTATTCTCATTTTAAGCACACAATAGGCTATTTATTCTGAGTGTGTCAGGCAGACTGAGAATTCTTTTCAACATTCAGTTGCTGGGTATTGATTAATTTTTCTCTTTGTTTCCTGTACACATGGCACATTCTGTAAACTGAATTAAATTTAAGGTACATATGTATACATGTTAACAGATGGTATATAGGATAGTATATAGACTGTATATCTACCTATGTATCTGTTGTCTGTGTGTGTGAGTGAGTGAATGAGTAGTAGATAGACAAGTGGATGAATGGGCACACCTACTTAGGAACAAATAAATGTTTGCTGCTGCTGCTGCTGCTAAGTCGCTTCAGTTGTGTTTGACTCTGTGAGACCCCATAGACGGTAGCCCACCAGGCTCCCCCGTCCCTGGGATTCTCCAGGCAAGAACACTGGAGTGGGTTGCCATTTCCTTCTCCAATGCATGAAAGTGAGAAGTGAAAGTGAAGTCGCTCAGTCATGTCCGACTCTTAGTGACCCCATGGACTGCAGCCCACCAGGTTCCTCCGCCCATGGGATTTTCCAGGCAAGAGTACTGGAGTGGGGTGCCATTGCCTTCTCCAAAATAAATGTTTAATCAGACTTAAATAATAAATTTTGTTTTCAAAAGTAGAACACAAAACCACTTCTTGTTTTCAAAAATAGTAAATTAAAAAGCAAAAGTTAGGGAGTTTCCTGGCAGTCCAGTGGTTAGGATTTAGTGCTTTCTCAGCTGTAGTTCCGGGTTCAGTCCCTGGTTGGGGAATTAAGATCCTGCAAGCTGCATGGTGTGGTCAAAAAATAATAATAATATATTTTAAAAAATAAACAGCAAAAGTTAAATCAGTGTTCAAAAACTGCTTTAACATTTTGGTTTTAAAATAAAATGTGTTTATTTTTCCAAGTATTACTTGAAACCACAGTAAAGTGTTCTTATAGACGATTACTCCCATTTGTCACAAATGTTTCCATTTAGGGCTTTTAATATTTGAGATTTAACTTTGAGAATGGTCACACTACAACTCATTTCTAATGCTTAAATCTGATGTCAAAATATATTATAATCAGGCAAGTAAAATAAAGATTTGAAAAAAATCTTCAGGCTTAATTTCTATTATCCATTTTAATGGAAACAAAAATGTGTGTTGATTGCATCTTAAAAATGATAGGGGAAAAAGGGAAATGATTGTATTCTTTCCTTATTACTCATTCATAATCTACAGGGTATTTCTCAAATATTTCCATGTAAACATCCTCAAATGATATAAGAACATGAACTCACCCCTGGAAGGAAAAGAACGACCAGAAATCATTGTCCAAAATGAACCACTGAGGACTAGAAACTTTTTGACATCTCCTGTGTCACTTTTTAATTTTATCTTTACCATTCATATCAAAATCTGCTCCATATTATTTTGATTTCATTTTGAAGATGACATCATAAATTATCTAAGTGAAAGTCTCTTCTTAAAAAAAACCTTTATCTTGTTTCCTCCAGGACCTCTCAGGGTACCCCTGGGGTACACCTAAGCAAGTTTGAGAAGGATGGCACACTGAAGACAGCAAGTCTATTAGGTTACCATTCTCCTTATAGCACATGTATCCTTTGTACAAATCAACGTGACCATCAGTTGCTTAAAGTGACTTAGATTAGGAGAAAGAACACGTATCAAAAGGTGAATTACCATATCGGCTCATGCCTGATAGATGCCAGGTGAGAAGCGGAGATATGTGTGAGGAGCGTGTAGGGGAGGACAGACATTGTTGAAACTTTTTGGTTGACAGTCCTGGATCCGGGCTGTGAAAGGTTGTCAGGATTGTGATTGCAAAGGAGGAGACAAGGGCATTCACAGAAAGGGGACATGATGAGAGCAAGGCGGCTTGGGGAGTGATAACAAGCCTGACTAAGTGGAAATAATGCACTTGTAGAACAGAGAGCCAGAAAATGACAAGGAGAAAAGGACTTTGGGTGCCAGGCTCAGGAGTTGGTGGGTTCTTACTACAGCAGGGAACTGAGTAACAATTCTGAGCTTTAGGGATTGATATGTGCAAAGGTACACTTTAGCAGGTTCATCTGACAGCACTGTGTTGGTTGTATTATAAGGGAGAAAGCTAGAAGTAGCATCACCAGTTAGGAGGATGGGCTTCCATGGTGGCTCAGCTGGTAAAGAATCTTCCTGCAATGCAGGAGACCTGGGCTCGATCCCTGAGTCAGGAAGATCCTCTGGAGAAGGGAATGGCTACCCACTCTTGCCTGGAGAATTCCATGGACAGAGGAGCCTGGTGGGCCACAGTCTAATAATCTGCTCCATATTATTTTGATTTCATGTTGAAGATGACATCGTAAATTATCTAAGTGAAAGTCTCTTAAAAAATCTAAGTGAAAGCCTCTTCCTAAAAAAAAACCTTTATCTTGTTTCCTCCAGGACCTCTCAGGGTACCCCTGGGGTACACCCAGCCTGTTTAAGAAGGATAGCACGCTGGGTTAGTCCGAAAAGAGTTGGACATGACTGATTTAATGAAGACCTGGTCCAGAGTAGTGTCTGCAGAGGAAGGAATAACAAAAAAAGAAAAAGCAGATGAGAAAGATGTTAAATACATAATTCAGTAGCATTTTGATGGTTATATCACCTACAGAATAAATGTTTTTAAAAAGTATTATACTATCATTTTCTTACTTGAACGTGATTACTGTATTGAATCTTAAAGCCTCCGTACAAAATGGTATCAGTTTTTACCTAGAGTCAGTTTAGAAAAAGTTATGTTAATGCGAGGCTTACTCATAGGGCTTACCCTTAAGTCCTTTTTGGAACAAAGCAGAGAATAAATAAAATTACCCACAGCGCATGATCAAAGAACCAGGCTGAATGCAGAACAATTGTGTGGGAGATATATTTCTACTTCGTTTTGTAACTTTAGGTAATTCATGAGAAAGTAGAGGGCACAGGAGAGTTTCTTACATTAATGAATTCGTTAGTGTTTAAGAAACACTTTCAACTCAGTTGCCTTTTCCATTTTTTAGGGAAAGCTCCGAGCACTGAAGTACACAACCAGCTTGACAAAGACCGGAAATGGGACTGAGTTCTGAAAGTCCTTTGAGGAAGTTAATTGACCATGCTGTTTTCATTTACTTGGAAAGGAATTCCCTTTGAAAGTGCAATGAGGTGTGTCTTTCCCCTTTCTTAGCTGCCACTCAGTCTGCTAATAAGATAAACTGATGTAATCTTATGTTACATACTTTTGTATTTATTGCATGTGAAGAACTAAAGCTTGTAGCAATACCACTTACTTCGGTGATTCTATTTTATGAAGGATGACTAACCCATTCTTTTCAGAATAGTTTTTTGCCCTTTGCCCATGGAAATAATTTGCTGTCTGTACATTGGACACGGTAGCTGTTGGAGCCCTGCTAATTACAGCTGTACACAGACACTAGGAAGGAGAGAGGAGGAACACAGAATTCTGGCCAGCATAGCTTTTGTTAATCAATACCCAGTATTATAGAGGAAAAAAAAAAGGGATAGCTGCATATAATGATCAGAGACTAACTAGGTCTTCTCTGTAACAAATAGTTTGGTAAAGAATCTGCCTGCAATGCAGGAGACCTGGCTTCAATCCCTGGGTTGGGAAGATCCCCCGGAGGAGGAAATGGCAACCCATGCCAGTATTCTTGCCTGGGAAATTCCATGGACAGAGGAGCCTGGCCAGTTATAGTCCATGGCTCACAAAGAGTCAGAGATGACTGAACATGCAATCTTAGACTGGGGAGCTGGAGGTCTTTGTAGGAATAGGCAATTTGCTATGATTGTCATAAATTAGAAGTAATGACAGACCTACAGTGATAAACTATCATGTAGTAATGGTTTTNGGCTCACAAAGAGTCAGAGATGACTGAACATGCAATCTTAGACTGGGGAGCTGGAGGTCTTTGTAGGAATAGGCAATTTGCTATGATTGTCATAAATTAGAAGTAATGACAGACCTACAGTGATAAACTATCATGTAGTAATGGTTTTATTTTTCTGTTTAATAGATTTAATAGGTTAATATTTAATCGAGAAAGTATATAGCTCAAGAGGGTCCTGCAAAGTCCTCACGAAGTCTGTCAGTACTGAAATTGTGTGTAAAATTGTGTCGTGTATATATTTTTTTCTGGAAAGAGGTTTACATAATTTTTAGGAGGTTGTGACACTAAAAAGATTAACAGTGTTGAATGGGAACATTTAATAATATCGTTTACATTCTGGTGGATAGGTATTTCTGCACAATGCTGGAATTCTTTAGTTGCTAAGTTGTGACCGACTCTTTGCGACCCCATAGACTGTAGCCTGCCAGGTTTTCTCTGTCCATGGAATTTTCCAGGCAAGAATACTGAAGTGGGTTGCCATTTCCTTCTCGAGGGGATCTTTCTGACCAAGGAGTCAAACCTGCATCTCCTGCATTGGCAGGCAGATTCTTTACCACTGAGTCACCAGGGAAGCCTGATGCTGGAATTCTTTTGCTAATTTTTAGTAAAAGGAGAAATTTTGTTTTCTCCTACAAATGATGGATTTAAGAGTATTTTTAGGTGTAGTTGACATTTCTGAGCTTGACACTGAGGCATACTTCTTACTGAAAAGCCCAAGTCACTCATTATATGGAAGCCCAGAAGAGAATACTAATTAATTTCCAGCATACAAGGTGGCAGACTGAACATAAGCTGGTCTCTCCTTCTGACCACCCAAGTGGCTGGCTCTTCTGAATGCTTTTTCTTGTACCTCCGTGTTTTGGGTTTAAATAAGCTAAATCAGGGTCTTCTAGAGGTTTTTCTCTAAATAAGTTAACGAGCATTTACCTGTCCCGAAACAAAACCCACAGACCTGCCTATCTAATTTTGGCAATCAAAGCCCCGTGGCCAGGAACAAGTTTGTCTCTACTTTGATCCGTGATGTTGACACTATGTTTCTTGGCTGCTTTAACGCAGACTACCAATTAGGTCCCAATGTGTGAGACAGCCTTGGAGTGGGTACTAGTGGCCAAGTTTCCATTAGTGGTTACTACTGATTGATGCCTCAGCTTTCCATTCATTTAGAAATAGAAACCTATTCTCATCTTTAATTTGGGGGTTGGGAGAGGAGGTAATAGTGGTGTTGTTGGGGTGAGGGGCATCACTGGCTTGATGGACGTGAGTCTGAGTGAATTCCGGGAGTTGGTGAT